>CAUYRT010033208.1:0-33731 GCA_963574885.1 Lepilemur ruficaudatus
GAGGGTAGAGGCTCTTTTGTTTTTATTTATCACCACAAGAAAGATCACCCGAAACTTGGAAATAAGGCAAAAAGGGTGACTGCGTTCTTGCCATGTTCTAGAGCATTGGGTAACAAGCCTGTTCATGGGTCAACTGGGACACATGATTTACCTTGGTTGGGGCTCAGACTTTGTCAAGTGAGGTCTGAACTTGTAGAAAACTGATAATATGTAAATGATTTTCGTCCAGTAGAGAGAATTGACTGGTTTTGTATCCAGTTTAGCAGTCTTATTTCACCATTCTTTTTGTTAAACTGTCTCCCTCTACTTCTCTCTCTATCTGTACAGACACACACACACACACACATATATATTTGAATATATTTCTATATATTCAAATAATAAATGTATATATAGCATTTATATTTTTATTAATATCTTGTATCTTTCTTTGAATCAGTGTTATCATCTTGATGGATCCCTCACTAATGACCCAAATAGAATTTTGACATGTGCTTACTATGTATTTTCATGATAATTATTTTTTAGCATTTTGAAAATTGTACACTGACAACCATTCACACAATCTCTCAGCACTTCACACAGTCCCTGATGCAGAGTTTGTGCTCAATATGTATTTGCTAAATGAAAGAAAAAATTGGCCTAGGACCCAGTGAACATAACCAGGGTGTCTAAGACTAACTACCATCTTACCAAGTGTTTGGTAAAATATATGGTAATCGGGCTCTGAGCGAGGACCCATGGAGATCACTAGTCAAGCACATCTGCCATGTCTAGCACATCCCATCTTTGAAAAAGCAACAATCTTCACGGGGGCTGCTCAGCTTGGTACCAGAATCTTCAATGCATTTTTCTGTTGAGGCAACCACTGCAAACAAGTGACCCAGGTGTGTATTAAATTTGGGACTCTATCTTAAAAACCACAAAATTATTAGTTAAGAATGACTTAATCCTTGATATGGAAAAAACAACATTCACTTTACTAAGCTGTTAACCTAAGGATAAATCTATAAGTATAATATTAAAAAATATTTAGTGTTTTAGTATTAATTTCCAGTCCCTCCTTATTAAGGAATTGGTGAGACTCTTATCTAGTTGTAGCCCAGGGAAAAGCCTCTGCCTTGATCTGTTCTTCTAGATTCTCTTTCTTCTATTTCCTCTCTCCTTCCCCTCTCCCTTTTCTCTCTCACTTTGTTCAATTTTTTAATAGTCCACCAATCCTGTTGTTTGTCTTAATTATTGATCCATATGTTACTATTATTTCATTCTATCAGTAGCTTTATACAAAACAGAAAATTCTTTATCTGTGTGCAATTGCTAAGAGTACAGAGTTTAAGTGTATCAATAACATTTCTATAGCTTCAGCTACTATACTGATGCTAAAATTCTGAAATTCTAAAGGAAGAGTTCACCTTCAAAGTACTCAGTATAATGCTACCTGTAGCTGTTGCTTGTCCCCCTCCCCTTTTTTTAACAACTGGAAGAGCTGCCTGCCATCTTCTTTTTGTGTTCATCACCTCGACCTATTATCCATAAATCCCTTCAGAAACAACACATCTCTTTTTGTGCTGCCACTCTGCTAAACCTGGTCCTCATCTTGTCTTTTCTGTTCTGCGCTATAGAAAGCAGGAGTTGTTGGTTGCCTCCATGGCTATTGTTGGGAGAGAGTGACATTCAGAATGAGTCCAGCTTGAAGATGTGTCTGTCATTGCTTAGAGATGTGGACTCTTAAAGAAAATTCATTTTACATCCTTGCAAGTGACAGCAGGCAGGGACTTGCTGCTTCATCATATATGCCCACGTGAAATGCCCTTAATCATGGTCATTCATAATTGATGAATTCATCATTGATGGTGCTGGGAGCTTTTTGCATTTACCTTAGTGTCCTTAGCTGTTTTGCCAGCTCTTTGATCTCTGTGCAGACAAAATAGTACATGGTATGTTTCTGAATGATACAACGTGAGGGCATGGATAAGAGGATGGTTGCCTAGAGAAGATGAGTTGATAAACTAGGTTTTAAATCAAGATGGTATAAGGAAGAATGCTGATGAAGAAGGAGGAGGAGGTACTTAAAAAAATTATAGGCTCAGCAAAGATACAGGATGGTATGTCTTCATTCTTCATTTATTCAACAAACAGGTATAGACCATTTCCTACATGCTTGGCAATCTGTTCAAAGTAATGGGCATGGGGAACAAAAATCAATAAGGCACAATTCTAGGCAAATTCGTAGAGACAGAAAGCAGATTAGAGGTTACTAGGGGCTGAGGGGAGAGGGGAATAGGGAGTTATTGCTTAATGGTTACAGAGTTTTTGTTTGGGGTGATGAAAATGTTTTGGAAATAGATAGTGACGGTGGTTGCCCAACACTGTGAACATAACTAATGTCATTGAATTGTTGTTAAATGGATAAAATGACAAATTGTATTTATGTATAATCACAATTTTAACAAATTAATAATGTAATATACCCAAAACCATTGAATTGTACAAATAAGTGAATTGTAGGGCATGTGAATTATATCTCACTAAAGTTTGAAAAATTAAGGCTCTTTTCTTTATAGGAATTCACTGTCTTATGGAGAAAATCACTTTATAAACAAAATACTGGTTTTAGCTGGGTATAGTGGCTCATGCCAGTAATCCCAGCACTTTGGGAGGCCAAGACAGGAGGATCATTTGAGACCCGGAGCTCAGCCTGGGCAACATAGTGAGACCCTATCTCTACAAAAAATAATTTAAAAAAATTAGCTGGGTGTTGTGGTGTGCTGAGGCAAGAGGATTGCCTGAACCCAGGAGTTTGAGGCTACAGTGAGCTATGATTGCACCACTGCACTCTAGCCTGGGTGACAGAGCGAGACCTTGTAGCAAAAAACAAAAACAAAAAAGACAACCTCCCCCAAACCCCCTCAATTAGGTATTAACAAAAGGACAAAGGTATCAAAACTTGATGGTTAAGAAAATATTTAGGGAGTTGCATCGTTTCAGTTGAATCCCTTCTGTGTGTCACTAGCCCCATAACCTTGAACAACTTACTTACCATCTTTGAGCCCCACCTTCCTTATCAGTGAAATGAGTCTAATATTAGTGCATACTTCATAGAGCTATTGTTATAATTCAGTGATGTAATCTGTGTATATTTGTGAAACATAGTAAGAATGTAGTATATTTTAGATAAAGTTATGATAAGTGAAGCTTTAGTAAATATGCACTTAAAAACTAAAAGCACTACATAGATATAAACACAGATTTTATACAAATTTACTGTGCATTTGGAGGTGGGAGCTCCAAGGTAATATTAGTTCAAATAACACATAGTACTAATAATGATGTCATCAATCAATAATGATGTAGTCACTATGTCTCAAAAGTAAGTAAAAAACAGTCTCCCCAAAAAGAGGAAGAGAATAGTCTCACCGGTGTTGATTAAAGTATTTTTATTATAAGGTAATTTAAATATCTACAAACATAAACTAAATATAAGCTCTGCATGCCTGTAATTTATACACAATGTAGTGCACACCAATATGTAAAATAAATGTCAAACTATAAATCATCTAATAAAGTTCAAATCAGAGGCATTAATTTAATGTGATGGGTAATACTGTTTTGCTCATATCAAATTACTGATCTTGCAGTTAAGAGTGGAGAAATGAATTTTGTGTTTTATATTTTAATTGTTGACTCCGTTCTTTTGCATTTGAGCATGATGGATTGTAACATGAATCATCACATAGTTCACTGCTTTTCTGTTTCAGGAATATAACATTTTAAAATAACAATAGGCATTGTAGTCCAAAAGAATGAATGATCTTTCTTCACGGGTATCTACAACTCTTAGTGCTACTGAGTTGAGGCGGCTGCCGTGGCATCCACTCACTACAACGTGGATGGAGTTCTGATAGCACAGCACAGGGAGTTTTGCATTCACGATATTTATGTCACCTTCTTATGTGTAATGTCTCAATTCTTTCATCACTTTTCTATGTTTGCACAACTGTAAATCTTCATTTAAAAAGTGCTCTAGGGGGTCATTTGGCCTTCATTTAGTATTACTGCAATTATCATCACAAACGCAAGTGACCCTGAAATTGTATGGGAGAACCCAGTCATCACGTGGTCATCTGGAACATGCAGAAGGTATTTGGATTACTTTTTAATGATGTGCTATCATTGAAATGTGCGATTTAAAAAAATCACATGGAAATTTCAGACCTCAGGGTACACTTTCACTGATACTCGTGTGTCTGCCATTGATAATTTATCACAGTGCTATACATTATTGATGTTCCTATGCTCTTACTGGTTTCCCTCTCTTCCTAAGCTTCCTGGCTGGCATCTGTGCATAGCCTTCCACATCATCATGTTACAATCCAAATCAAATGTCTAATTATACCTACATCTATACCTCTACCTATGTTTGAGGTAAGAAAACAATACCACTGGGTGCCTTTTCAAAACCGTACTTTGTCCTAGCTTTCATATCATTCTTCACTAATGAGAAATTCTGATGTGATAAACACAACTGAGCAACTATAATTCACAATGGATGCTTTCTTCAAAGTTCATGCTTACATTTCTGAAACACAGATTCCCAAATCTGAGATTATAGTTCCTATCAGAATATGTGGCCAGCAAACTCAAGTTAGAACACTGATCCTCTCTTAGCCTCATCTTTATTTTCTGTAGATATGAGAGGATTGCACAAAGTAATCACTGACTATGATTAGGTCAAATATTCTCTGATGATTGGGTGTCTTACCTGATTTAATTCATCTCTTCCATGAACTGCAGAAATACTCCCACAGGACAATAAGATCCATGAGAGTTGGGACTGCATCTACTTTTTTTTCTTTGAAAGTAGTTTATTTGTTTCTGATCACAAAATAACAGGGAAGGAGCAAGGGCAATGCCTGTAACCCCTTGGTTGCACACTCTCCCTGTTTGTGCATCTGTAAATACCTTTCACACAACACTAAACTCATACTGTCCCCGTAAGTGTCTTCTAACATTCTAATAGCTGCAGAGTATAGTATATGACCAGGGGGGAAGTTAAAACAGATTCACAAGATCCTGTGATGCCCTTCATGCACAACGTAGGGCTCCCCTCCAATCAGTGTTCCAGTTCACTTCCTAATATTAAAACTTAAGTAACTGGTTGTTCTTACTATCAATTTTCTAAAACTCTCTCATGAACAAGTAGGTCATAGACAAATTATGTCTGTACAACTCTTAGAGTTGTTGAAAGTAACCTCATAGGAAGGCAGTGACTAAGGCCCTTTCCTTGTCCCCAGCTTCCTAAGTCTCAGGCTGCCTGTGGCACCTGGATGTTGGCCCCTAGATCCCCACATCCCGGGGCTGTGATGGAGGAAGGCCAGGCCAGGCCAGGCATGAGGGAAAAACTGGATCCAGACCAGGAGTCCATGGGTCTTGAGGACCTTTGTGTATTGTTAATTTTCTTTTCCACATTCCTTTTGGCCTGTTTCCATAGCCTCATGGCCTGTTTTTCCCTCGAGTAATGGATCTTGGCCTTCTCTTTCCTCTTCTCCAGGGTGGCTGTCACTGGCTGGAATTTCCAGCCAACCTCCTGAGCCAGGCATTCCAGGTAAAGCAAACTTTCTCGTAGGCTTTCAGAAGTACAACCTTGAGGGCAGCAGGAACCACTACCTGATTTTTCTTGTCATAGTGCAGTGGGATCCCATCAAACACCTTGAGTTATGCTGGGGCAGCCTGGTCTCATTTGGTCTTATGGGACAGTATGTCCTGCATGGACAGCCAGAAGATGTAACCAGGGCCTGGCAATGGTAGGGAGCCTCAGGAAGAGCTGGCGTTCATTTGTTTGTGGAGGAAGGCCAGGCACTTTAACTTGTTTCTGTAGAAATTTCCAGAAATGTGGATATCCTTGTAGCACATGAACACCACCTTCCTGCTCAGCAGTACCTGCTTGGCCACAGCTCAGGAGATGGTCTCCTCCACCAAGCACCAGGACCTGCCCTTTGGCTGTCTTCGGCAGCCACCTGGGGATAAAAAAAGATATTTCTTTCCTCCCTTAATTACTTTCCCTGTCTCATATTTTTTTCTTTTCTTTTTAAATATTTTAGTTTGTGCAACTTTCTCTAGAAGTCTGCAAAAAAATTTATCTTCTCTAAAAAACAAAAATTGCTATTGATTATGTTTGTTTTATGCTAATTATTAATATTGTTTTCCTCAAAATGTCCTATTAATCTACTGAATTTATACCTTATGATATTTGGATGCATTTAACCAAATGAATCCTTGACATTATTAAAAGTTGTATAATTAGCATTTCCCTCTTCTTCCTCGTTTTCTTATTTTTATTTGATCTATTGCTAAACATATTTCCTTCAGCTTACAGTTGAATGTTTGAATGGTCAAAACTTTCCTTTTATTTCCATTTGGAATTTTTTTGTTTATCCTGTAATTTGTAAGTTTAAAAATTAGTTGCTGAATTTCTTAATTCCTTAAAAAAAAGCTTACAGGAAGTTTAGGGGAAATTGAAAAGATGTAGAGATTTCTAAGCAACTAAAAGTTTTTTTTTTTATTTTACTTATTGTAAAAGTAATTTCTATACTTTCACTTAAATAGATACTCCAAAAATAATTTCAGTTTAATTCATGTCAATTTAAAAGTACTCTATGCCAACAGAGTAGAGAAAAGAGTGTGGACAGGAGAAATGAGAAATGAACGTAACTGAACAACATGGTGAATTTTAGTTATTTGCCCTGTTACCATGTAACCTCCATTTATTATGGTCTGTTTCACACACAAAGAACTTGTGTGAGAAGAAAGTGACTGATTTCTTCCTTAGATCAACACTAGACTGGAGTTAGAGTACAGAACCAAGTAAAGAGCCAAGATTCAGGGAAAGTCGGAAGTCAGAGCCATTGACAATCACATGCATTCTCATGGAGATCACAGGGAAAAAAATGGATTCTCCCTCACAGCAAAGAGAAGGCGTTCATGACAATCTTTTTGTAATCTTAAAATGAAAGAGGCCTCAGCTTGGCATCTGGATTGTGTGTATGTCTTGAACTCCTGAGCTCAAGCGATCCTCCCGCCTCGGCCTCTCTGAGTGCTAGGATTACAGGCTTGAGCCACCGCACCCAGCCTGGTTGTGTGTATGCATGTGCTTCCTAGACAGGTATCTGGAAGTTTACTAAAATGTTAACAATTGTCCTTTCTGGGTGATGGACTCTCCAATGGCCTTTATCTTCTTCTTTATACTTTCTTTCTGTATTCAAATTTTCTGCACTAAATATCTGTTATTTTTAATAATCAGTAATTAAGGAATCTATTGTTATTTCTAAAAATCATTCTCAAACTTTGTTCCACTCAGACAGGCTTTTGATAGATATTCGGCAACAGAGTACTTTTCAAGACTGTCTACTCCAAGATCACAAATCCCAGGAAGTATCTGGAATGTAGCTATTTAAGGATGCCTGTTACAAATCCACGTCTTAATAGTCTAGCTGGGATAAGGCTGACCTTTTTAAATGGAAGTTGGTAAGTCTGAGAAGTACAGGTGGCCATCCCACAGCTACTATGAGGTGACCTAAGGGAGTGTCCTTAATTCAGGATCTCACAGCAATTGATACATTGGTTTAGGCTTAAAACATTCTTTAGTTTATTCCTGGCCTTCTCTTGTTTGGAAGAACCAGGTAACTGGTACCTCATCTAACTGCAACTTTTTAAAGGTCATTATCTTTTCTTGAAAATGTATTCCATACTGTTTCAGTTTCATTTTTAACCACCTTGATCCCTGCAAATATAGGCTTTTTCTGTTTGGTGCCTTGGTCCACATCTCAGCTTTGGATCTTGAGCACAGGTCTGCAAATTTAACCTCCATGCCATAGGTTAGGCTTGGACCACTAGAGTTCTCTTAGCTCTGGTATATCACACACACCCTAGGGCTCCTCCTGGGGCTTTGCTTCTGCACATGTGGTTTCTTTTCTCCTTAAGAGTCAGCACAGCATGAGGGTTAAGGGCGTGCAGCTGGGAGGCAGATAGTTGACTTCTACTTTGGCACGGCCACTTAATGACAATGTGATCTTGTGGAAGCGACTTGACCTCTCCAACTCTCAGTGACTAATCTATAATATGGGACTAAAAATACTTCCTCAGAGGTTGTTGTGAGAATTAAATAGATAATGCATGAAAAATCCTTAGTACACCCTCTAGTATAGCATCACTGTTGGATAAATATAAGTTGTTACCTTTTATATTAACTCAATTTATATTTTCCTTCTACCTTCCACGGTGTTTTTGTAGGGCTAATAACCCTACTACTGGATCTCCATGAGTTCCCGCACCTTCCTTTCTTTTCAGCAGGATGCAGTAGGCAGTATATGGACTTTGAAGTGAGATAGTCCCAGGTAAGGACTATGGTTACACAACTCATTGTGGACTCTTGGCTACTTGTGGTACTCAATGTCCTTAAGCAAGTTTTCTCACCTATAAAGTACAGATAATTAAAGAGTGTGGTGAAGATTAATAGGTGTCCTCACCATTCCCATACCAGTTAGCAGGGTGCTTTCCCCACAGTAAATCATCAGTGAAAATAAACACCCCACTCTTTCCTTGTATGTGAATTAAAGATTCCACCCAAACTCCCATCTGGAATCAACACTGCCCTTCTCCCATTCCTCCCTCACCAGAAAAGCCATATCGTTAAAGCTCATCCAAGGGTGTACTAGTAGAGAGGTTAAAATCTGTATTTGATTCCTATTTTTCTCCACATTTGTGCTGGGTAATTTTAGGCAAGTTTTGAATTTTCTGAAATTCTATTTTCTTCTTAAAATAGAGATAATGACACTTACTTCAGAAGGTTGTTGTGGGGATCAACTTAAATTTACTTTACTGGGTATATTTTGAGCACCTGCTAAGTGCTGGGATTTCAATCATGAGCCAGCCCGATAGTGCAATTGTGTGGTGCCTAGCACAGTGCCTGGTATACAGGAAGCTTCAACATGTCATGTCTGTCCCCATCATATCTGTGTTGTGATACATAAGCACAGAATAATTCAATTACAGTTTAAATCCTCTGTCCAATCAAAAGAAATAAATGCTTGACTTATCTTAGGAATTCTTGGGGGATATGTCTTCCTACACAGGCATCCATCATCCCCATTGGCGTCCAGCCATGGTAAAAAGGCTGGTAAAAAGATATTCAAGTGGTTCTGACATACAAGAAGTTGTAAATCACCAGTGTACCCTCTCCTGCAGTGTAGTTAGTACCTGATTAGAGGAGAAGAGTGGGCAAGATAGTCCTAAAGAGCAAATGATATGTTTAAAATTAAGCAATTAAACAGTAGAATGGATAAATGGTGGGATATTCATACAATGGAATACTACACAGCAATGAAAAAGAATTTTGTTACACATAACAAAGTGGAAATCTCACAAACATCATGTTGAGCAAACGAAGCCAGACACAAAAGAGTACATACTGTAAGATTCAATTTACATGATGACCAAGACAGACAAAACTAATCTATGGTGATAGAAGTCAGAAGAGGTTACCTCTGGCGGTAGATATTGACTGAGAGTGTCATGAAGGAAGCTTGATAGATAGATAAACAGCTGTACATATATGTGTGTGTGTATATATATTTATATACATACACACATATATATGTAAAATTTATCAAGATGTATATTGAAGATGTGTGTACATTATTGAATGTAACATTTACATCAATAAAATGTAAATTAAAAAATTGGTTAATAAGAACCCATATATACACCTGTGTGTGTGTGTCTATTTTTTCCCCTCTGTCTTGTCCACTTGTGTTTCAGTTCACACCTGGTTGAGGCTGGTATTAAATTGAGCTTGTTTTTTGCAAGTGTTTTTGATCCTTCCCTTCATTTCTCAAGCTTCGTGCTTGTGCTTAGGGAGGAGGAGGCTGATCAGCAGGTGGTGGGGAGAGTAGCTTAGCAAACACAAATGTAGTCTTGGACTAAAACTGTACTGTCAATAATTCTCAAAGAGGATCATCAGAATGTGGATAATTGTCCACTGTAAGGGGCTGTTATGATTCCCCGCCCCGTGTCGGCAGTGGAGCCCTGGGGTGCCTCCCATTGGCCCAGAATTAAATAGGATCATTGCAGTTATAAGATGTAAGATAAGATAAGATGTAAGTCTCTAGTCCCTCAAGTTATTACTCAAATAGATGGCTTAGATGTGTTGGGGATGGGGCAGGGGTAAGAATGGGGGTAGGGCAGGAACACTGTCCTACAGACAGCTTTTGGCATCCACTGCCCTTTTCTTTAGGTTTGGTTGATACCTGCGGGGTGAGGGATGGTGCTGGCCTCGTTCCCTGTCTTTCCGACTCGGCAGCGCGGACCAGCCATTGTTATGCCTGTGCAGAGCACGGCTTGCTCTCTGAAGTTTGAACAAGAAGGTAATCGACAGTCAAAACACTCACTTTGTTATATGTGACTGTGCTCTGAGAATCCGCTTCCCAGCTGGGCCTGTAGCCATGGAGAGGAGAGGTGTGGGGGCAGCCAGCGAGATCTATAATGGATTTTGTTTTTCTCTTAAAAGCAGATGAGAGAGAGAGAGAGAGAGAGAGAGAGAGAGAGAGAGAGAGAGAGAGAGAGAGAGAGAGAATTTGTGCTAGGACGGAAGAGAAAATGGAAACTGACTGGAGCTGGGAAGGTGGGAAAGACAGAAACCAACTACGGAAGAATAGTTACTTGACAACCTCCAAATCATAATTAGGAGAGACTTCCTGGCCTCACATTTTCCACATAAACACTCGGGCGCTGGGCAAAGTTAACGGGTCCCTGCCTGCCGCACAAGAGACAGCCTCTGTCCAAGCTCGGCGGCGATTGACGTCACGGACGGAGTGTCTCGGAGCAACGCGCTCCGCTCCCCTCGTTTATATGTGTGACCCTAACCTTTCCCAGATGTGCAACTGTTCTTCCTTCCAAAAAGGGACTTTCAACACTGGCCACTGTGTGCTCTCCGAATGCAGTCCTAGAGCAAAAACAAAAGTCCAAGTTCCCGAGGTTTAGAACTGGACTCGTGTGCCGGAGCGTCTCTGGGCTGTTTGGTGTCCTCTCCGGAGGCTTGTATAATGGACTTTCTGTCTTTATGTGCTCGTTATCTCACGCCTCAAACTGCTCTTAGCATCTGGCTGGCCGTCTCTCTTTGGCCGCAGAGAGGTGGGAGCATGACAAGGCAGACGCAGTTAGGATCTGGCTCCAGCCTACTCCTCTGCTCCTGCCTGAACTCCCTGCCTTTCCTGGCTCCGGGCACACACATTATTTGTAGTTGTGCTAAGACTTGTCGGTGACTCATGGCCCTGTGGCTTTGCCTACTCTGTTCAGGCTGCTGTCCTCTTCCCCTTTCCCCCTTTGATCTGATGGACACCAAGTGCTCATTCAGTTCTAAAGGCAAGGCGAGCTTCCGCTACCCCCAGAAGCCTTTTCTAACGCCCTTCCCTGTCCCCTCGCAGTTCGCATTACCCGTTCCCTCCAGAACTGCCAGCCCTGCTTTGCAAGGACTCTTCACCTTACCCTCCCCATCACACACTGGTGTGCTTACTTCTCTCTCTGCTTTACGTTACAGTTAGTTGTACCTGTGTCTTTTTCTCTAACTAGCTCCTAAGCCCTTTTAAGAGCAGGGAACATATCTTGCCCAGATTTGAACCTCCAGCATTTAGTACTTAAGTTGGTGTGTAATAGGTATTTAATAAATTGTTTGTGGAGTGAATTAATTACTGTCGCCAAGGAAATGGGGACAATGATGTAACAGAAGTTATGTACAGTATCTTGATGACTTTGCGAGAATTAGTATTAACAAAACAGTAGGGCATGTTACCACTGCTGGGGAACAGCATAGGAAAATAAACATTAAATTTATACAATAGGGACAATTACTGCTGTTACTGCAGGTCCTTAACATACCCTGTTACTTCCTAAGTGCTTCACTGATATTATCTCAGTTTCTTCTTACCACATCCCTTTTCCAAGTGGCGTGGGGATTCTATCATTGTTGTTTATATTATTTCAAGTTTCTAGACAACATGATTCTGTAGCCTGCAATGGAGACACGTTCCAAGACCTCTCAACTCTTTGGAAAGCGCTAAGTGTACTATCTGTCACAAAGCTGCTAAACAAAGGAGCGTGGCTTCAAAATTCCCTTTGTGCTCATTACATGAAAATCAAATTTTCCCTCCTCTCTGCACCCAAAGTTACTAACTCTGCTTTCCCAAAACCTAAGACCTTTGATGTGAGGCCAGATCCATGGAAGGGTAGGTCGGAGGGACCACCAGCTGGGCTTAATTAGTATGCCTTTCCCTGAAAGATAAGAGTATGTACTTAAAGAAGAGCTGCCCATATCTTAAAAAACCTACACTCCACACAAGGGTTCCATATGAGAGAAAGAAAAGTGGAGTTGTAGCAAAATCCTCAAATAAGGGAGACACAAAAAGAGGGTTGAGGAAGGATTCGTAACAATTTACCTTCCTACGATCTGACTTGGGTCTGTCTACCCACTGCATAGCCTCCTTCTCCTTGTCCTCAAGGAATCAGACCTCAGTTGTACAGAGTTCAAAGAAAACAAAGGAGAGATGCGGTTATGATGCTGTTGCTTTAAACACCCAGGAGGCAAATCTCCCTTTCTTGGTGGGATATAAGGATGGTTTCAGGACTTATTGCAGCCTGACGGCTGAAGGCTACAAGGTATCTATCTGCTTGTTACCATTTCCATTAGTGGAGTTAGGATGGTGAGAAAAGGGGAGGATGGAAGGGAGGGAAAAGAGAAAAGTCCACTTGTCTGACCATCCTCTGGGATCTGGTGATCTGACCATCACCAAGAATGGTGATGTCCTCCTATGGTGAAAACTTTCTGGCTTCACACTGAAAGGAGAGGTCCACAGGGAGTTTTCAAATTGTTGCCTCCCTCTATGGGTAAGTAGACCTCCATTTTAGCAGAGTTAAGGGCTAAGTAGGTTAGAGAGTTGCTCAGGATTCATAAAATTATGTAAAATAATCTTCAAGTTACGTAATTCATGTTAAAACCAGTCCTTAGATACTTTGTTGTTTCCATTTTTTCTATGCAGCCTCCTGGGTGTTTAAAGCACCCAGGAGGCTGCATTGTGTTCACTGAAATTGGATAAAGTGGATTTCTAGTGTTATGGGGATTTTCCCAAGGAAGCTGTGAATTTATGAAGCTGGGAGTACTGTAGGAAATCAATATTTTGAATCAGAAGCGAAAGATGTGTGTTTTTCCAGAGTTTTGGTGGAGAGTGATGTTACAGAGGATTACATGCTCTCTTTTAATTTCAAACTCTTTGTTATTTTTCTTTAATGTAATATTAATGTTGGACACAGAACTTTAGCCTATGAACATTTTAAAATCATGGGATAAGCCTTGAATTCATTTAAACTTTTGTTAACGGATAATTCCAAGGAGATAAAGTCAAAAGAATGACGGGAAAAAGTAAAACTAATCCCCAGCCAAATCAGATAGAGGGACAGGAGGAGAAGGAGAAGGGAAGGAACAAAATACAAAACTAACACACCAAAAAGGAGGGAGGAAACCTGGGACAGTGAAACTATCCAATTACTTCCCCAGTCAGGAAATTATTGCTAAGTTAATTTAACGGGTACAGGGTAGAGTGAAATCAACACACTGTGGTTCAGATGAGAGATTTAACTCTCACTTGCAAAAAAACATTCCACTGCAATGATGGGGGCGGGGAAGAATGATATAGCTTGTTAGTGCTGCCTTGGGGATTATGGTCTCCTAAATTACTGCACCTAACAAACATGATGTGACTACTATACACACAGCATGGGCCAGGCTTGTATAGGTATAAAGATGAATTGGTCACTTGACCTTCCATCAAAGTGGCCCTGAGTTGTCTGAAGGGGTATAAATCAATAAGATGAAAAGAGAACCCAGAAAAAGTGAGTGTTGGCTGAGAATGAGTCCCACTCAGCTGAAGGTTCCAAACTGCATAACTGGCATTATGAGCTATTTTTCTGTCTTGTCCTCCAGTGTGGTAGCTGCTCACTCTTAATCATTCTTTCGAGATAGCCTTTATCAGATTAAGGAAGTTCCCTTCTATTCTAGTTTGCTGAGGGTTTTAAAATTGTTAATATAATATTTTTAAATTGTATTGTATCTTTTTTCGTCTATGAAGATGATTATGATTTTATTTTTCTTTATTCCCTTAATTTGGGGAATCACATGAACTTCTGTATGAACCCGTCATGTACAACCGTAATAAACACAGCTTGGTTATTCTTTTTGTGTAAATTGCAGGATTTGTTTCACTAATATTCTCTTTAGGATATTTGCATCTATATTGATGAGTAAGACACTGGCCTGTAAATTTCCTTTTTTTTTTTTTTTTAGAGCCTGGTGCTTTAGCTTACTATCAAGATTCTACTGTCTTCAAGAAATGTGTTTAGAATTGTTTTCTTTTATTCTCTGAGTTTGTCTAATATGAATTTAATTTCTTCCTTAACTGTTTGGAAAAAGTCACTAGTGAGGTTACCTGGGCCTAAAGTTTTTTTTCATTTATTAATTAGGATTTAACTTCCTTAATGAGTGTAGGACATTTATAGTTTCTATATATAGTCTTCTGGAATTTATTTTGAAAACTACATCTTCTTATACCAGTTTGCAGGGTATACACGTATTTATTTAAGGGTTTGTCGATTTTATCTAAATTTTCATTTGCATTGTCATAAAGTTGTTCATAATAGTTTTATATCTGTGGGATCTGTGGTGATTTCCACTTTCACATTTCTGATATTATTTTTCTTTAATCTTTTTAAAAAATTGGTCTAGAAGGGATTTATCAATCTTATTAGGGATTTTCAATGAGTCAACTTATGGCTTTGTGGAAACTCTTATTGCTTGTTTGTTTTCTGTTTCATTAATTTCTATCCTTTTAAAAATTATGTCCTTTAAAATGTTGAGGGGCTTTAATTTGCTTTTCTTAAAAGCTAACTTCTTGATATACATGCTTAATTAATTGATTTTCAGCCTTTCTTCTTTTTTGATATATGCATTTAAGGCTATGCATTTCCGTCTAATACAGTCTTATCTTCATCACACAAATTTTGATATGTCATATTTTCATTAGTGTCATTTCAAAATATTTTCTAATTTTTATTGTGATTTCTACTGTGATCCATTGACCATTTAGAAATTAATTGTTTCATTTCCAAACGTACGGAGATTTTGTTACATATTTCTAATTTAAATCTGCTGTGGCCAGAGAATATACTGTAGATTATTACAATCCTTTGGAATTTTTTTGAAACTTGCTCTATAAACCAATAGTATATGGCAATTTTTGTCAAATGTGTAGGAAAACTGGAAAGATTAAATGGTTCTTTAAAAAATTTGGAATAGTTGTTCAAAATATGTAAATTAGGGCAGATTTGATAGTTGTGTTTTTAAATCACTCATACCCTTACCAGTTTATTTTTGACTGCTATCTCAATCAGTTAATGCAAAATGTGTGTTATAATCTCCCTGTATAATTTTCGATTTGTAGATATTGCATATAAATCTTGTCAATTTCGGCTTTATATATATTGAGGCTAAATTATTAGCTATATATTATTGGTATATCTTTTTGTTGAGTTGAACCTTTTATCATTAAGAAATATCTTTCTTTATCTCCACTAGCTCTTCTTACCTTTAAGTGTGATGAGGGTGATGTGTGTGTGTGTGTGTGTGTGTGTGTGTGTGTGTGTTTGAGGGTCTCTCTCTGTCATCCAGGCTAGAGTGCATGGTGTCATAGCTCACAGCAATCTCAAACTCCTGAGTTCAAGTGATCCTCCTGCCTCAGCCTCCTGAGTAGCTGGGACTACAGATGCACACCACCACACCCAGTTAATTTTTCTATTTTTAGTAGAGATGGGGTCTCCCTCTTGCTCAGGCTGGTCTCAAACTCCTGAGCTCAAGCAATCCTCCCGCCTTGGCCTCCCGGAGTGCTAGGATTACAGGCGCGAGCCAGCGAGGGTGATGTTAATACAGCCACCCCAGCTTTCTTTTTGTTAGTAGTGCTTGCGTGGCATTTCCCCATTCTTGTACTTCAAACATCAGCATGGTATTACTTGTCTTTCTTATAAGTAGCATATATTTGTACCTTTCGTTTATCTAGTCTGACAGTCTTTGTCTTTTAATTGGAATAGTACTAACTTGTTGAATGTTTTTTACTATGAAAGGATAAAGGATATTGAATTTTGTCAAATGCCTTTTCTGCATCAATTTGATTTGATTATGTGTTTTTTTGTCCTTTCTGTTAATGTGGTTCTTACATTGATTGATTTTTCATATGTTGAATCAATCTTGATTGATTTTTGTATGTCAAACATCCTTGCATTTCAAGAATAAATATCACTTGGTCATCATGTATAGTCCTTTTAATGTGCCGTTGGCTTTGATTTGTAAGTATTTCGTTGAGAACTTTGCCTGAATATTCATCAGGGTATTGGATTGGTCTGTAGTTTTCTTTTCTTGCAGTATTCTTGTCTGATTTTAGTATCACGGTAACGCTGGCCTCACAGGTTGCCTTACAGAAGCATTTGCTCCTCTTCAATTTTTTTTTTTTTTTTGAAAGAGAAGAATTGGTGTTAGTCCTTTAAATGTTTGGCAGAATTCTCTAGTGAAATCTTATGGACCTAGACTTTCCTTTGTTGGGAGGATTTGATTACTGATTTAATCTCCTTGCTAGTTATAAATCTGTTGAGATTTTTTGTTTCTTCATGATTTACTCTTGGTGCATATACAGTTCTAGAAATTTATCCATTTCTTCTAGGTTATGCAATTGTTGGTGTGTATTTGTTCACAGTAATCTCTTATGATATTTTTTATTTCTAGGATATCAATTGACATCCATTTTCCTCTCTCACTGCCTTCCTTTGTGTTTCATTGATTTTTTTTTTGTAGTGACATGCTTTAATGTCTTTCTCATTTTCTTTTGTGCATCTTCTGTAGGTATTTTCTTGTGGTTATTATAGGGATTAGATAAAACATCTTGTTATAACAATATATTTCAAACTAATAACAACTTAACTTCAATCAAATACAAAACTCTATTCCTTTATATTATCCACCCCTCATTAATGTTATTGGTGTCCCAAATTACATTTTTAAATATTTTGTATCCATTAATATAGTCTTACAGTTACTTTTATGTGTTATCTTTTAGATTCTATGCTGAGTTAAAAGTGATTTATACACCATCATTACAATATTAGAGGAGTCTATATTTGTTTAAATATGTACTTTTACCCTCTGGTAAAAGCTTTATATTTTCCTGTGTTTTTGTGTCGTTATCCAGTGTTAGTGTCCTTTCTTGTCAACTTGAAGGACTCTGTTTAGCAATTCTTGTAAGGCAGGTCTAGTGGTGATGACCACTCTGAGCTTCTGTTTATCTGGGAAGGTCTTTATTTCTCTTCATTTTGAAGGACAGTTTTTGCAGCTATAGTATTCTTGGTTGGTAGTGAGCTCTAGGGCTTCCTATTCTATCATCTTACTGATGTCACTCTGTAGCTACTTTTAAAGACAATATCAAAATCTACCAAGGTATTTGATTATCATTACTTTATATAAATCTTACACCATCTCCTAGAATTTTATCTCCTCTAATTAAAGTACCTATATGCAAAATTGAATCGTTTTAGGGCAGCCTGAAAGTTTGTATGGCTGAGAATATTTTTATCATCCACTCATAGTTAAATGACAGTTGGGCTGAATATAAACTTCTTGACTCTAAATATTTTTTCCCAATACTCTGAAAATACTACCCTATTTTAAAAAATCCTCCTTTTTTGTTGATTATTTCTAGTGTTGCTGTTGGAACATCTAAAATTAATCTGATTTTGATCATTAGTGCAGGATCTGATTTTTTTCTAGGAGCTCTTATAATTTTCTCTTCATCTTTGATATTATTACATTTTCTTTTTAGCTATCTAGTGTGACTTTTTTCCTATCTCCTCTTTGGGACTCTCTGGCCCTCTCACTGTGTAGCCTCCTGCTCCTCCTTCTCTTCATTCAGGAAAATTTATTATTTCTTCAAATATTTCCTTTTCTCCATTATTGCCCCCTCTTTCTGTGATTTCTATTATTCTCATGTTGTTATTTCTAGTTATATTACTGTCTCCCCTTGCCTCTTAGGTTTTCTTTTATGTTTTGTATTTCCTTACCTTTTTATTCTTAGGAAAATTTTCTCAATCCAAGTTTTCAAATTTCTAATCCATTCGTTAGCTAATTTATGCTGTTTATTTAATTTATATTGTTCATTTTAACTAATTTTTTAATATCTAGTAGTGCCTGGTCCTTTTTATATTAATATTTTCTTGTTTCAAATTGCTAATGACTTCTATTATCTCTTTTGGTTCTAGTATTTCTGCTTTGGCATAATATGTAAAGTTATTTTCACTTTCAATGGTTATGCTCTTCAAATGTCTTTTTATTTTGCCTTGTGAGTTCATTTTCCCCTGGAGATATTGGTTACTTTGCCAGACAAGGGTAGACTTTAAGCTGCAACAGCCCTTATTAGCCCAGGTTAGGGAGCTAAGCCCTGTGGTGGAGAAGGCTAGGTGCAGAAAAATCAATTAGTCACTTTTTGTCCTTAGGTTAGGGCCTCTCTCTTTGCCCACATGAAGGTAGCATCCTTACACTTTATAAATTAATCAACCATGAGAGTTTGGAATGGGAGGAATGGGGAGTCTCTGCTTAAGGTTAGTTAGTCCCCACCTGTTGTTAGTGCCTCTCAGGTACAGATCTTCTGCACTGCCTTGTTGGTATTACCTAGCACACCTGGACCAGAACTGAGAGCCACACATATAAGGGCAGAAATTGTTTGTCCAAGGCAATAACAGGGGACAGCAAGAGCAAAACACAAAGAATTCCTATCTGATTATACTGCCCCAATGCATGTAATCATTGCTTCTATTCAAAGTCAACACCTTACTCATACACCAGTCCAAAACAGCATAATTCCATGTCTCCTGACATGTTTCTTGGTATTTTTCCTCTATAGTTCCTTGAAGGAAGGAGTCAGCCATCATATTGGTTCAGTGCCTCGGAGTATCTTGACTCTAATCATATTTCTAGTTTTTCCAAGAGTATGATCTTGGACAAGTTACTTTATTTCTCCTTAGTTTTCTTATCCATAAAAATGGGCTAATACATAATGTTGATAGCAATATAAATATTAGAAATAATTTATAGTGGTTAGTGCTGTTATTAGAATAAAGTAGAAACTCAGTAAATCATAGCTGCTATTGTAATTATTGATATTGTTACTATTGTAACAGAGCCTGCCTTTCTATTCTGCAGTGGGATGTTCTGAATAATGGGGTACAATGTTGCAAAAAGTTGTCTTTATTGTGTTTAGAATCACATCACTGAGATTATGTTTCCTTTTCATTTTGGAGTTATTCATATGTATGAGCAACCAATCAGAGGATTTGGGGGTCTGGCTGCAAATAATGGAGATGTGATTGATAGTAATCTTCTTAGGGGAAGTAACTGACCCTCACAACATGGTAAAGAACCAGAAGGAAGGGTATTGGTGACCATTGTGGAGTAGCCACATCCATAATCTAGCATTTACTTTCCTTCTTGTGTGTTGAAGTTCCATTCTGTTAGAGCCCAATGCCTTCAATAAAGTGACGTTACATATTACTGAGTGATCTTGCCTGTGCTTGGGTAATTAAGGCATAGAAGCTGATCATGAGATGTTAAGAAGAGTCTTTACAAAAAGCAGGTCCAGTCTCAGACAGTGTTACTTGGATGACAAGGGACAGACAGTATGGACCTATGAGACAGCCCAACATACCTTAGGGATTCTCAGAAATGCTTGGGGTGAGGAACCGGATAAAAGACTGGGCTTCCTACAGTAGCAGGATAGAGATAGAAAATTCTGATTTGGCATTGAAGGGGGGAAGTGTGACTCACTGTGGGATGGAGAAGCAGGACCTTTGCATTGCATTGTTAGTTCCAAATGATAGTATTACCACACTCCAGCACTCTATACCTGCTTGCAACAGAACAAACGTCTACTGTCTCCTCTCTTCCTTGGAGGGCACCTGGAGTCAGAGTGCTCGACTTTGAGTCACTTGATTTGTCAGCTTTGGGTACTTGGCTACCACGTCAGTCAGCAACATAGGCTTCTGAAGTAGGCCTGGCAACATGATGGGCAGCTACACCCACCCTGAGGCCTCAGAACATGTGTCCTCAATTTTCTCTTCTTGGGGCAGATGTGAGGTGGGAAGCAAAGAAAATATGCCTGCTGATTTCTTAAACTCACACATATTTATGCTTGAAACGTATGCTTCTTTTCTACCTTGGGGCTAATGAAACCTGCTTCCCCTTTGGTTTTCACATCTAAAATGATGTGGCTCATTTCTCGTCCTCCTCCAAGAAATGGTCAATTGCTGGTGAGGTCAGGGGATTCCCAGAGGGTATAAAATAGAGGCTGATGCTATTTTAAAAATGCCAGAAAGTCTTCCATTATGCCCAAATATGGCCACAGGAGACATGTGTTCTTTCATTATTTTTTTCCTGAGTTCAATATTTACTTAGAGAAGTTTCTTGAAGTGAAGGATATCTGAGCAATTCCTGGGGCCTTTGACGGCTTCCTGGGTCACCTCCATAAACTCCACCCTGCGGACCTCATGCATTCCATCAGGGCTGGACAAAAGCAAGCCTCCCTTCTTTGGGACAGGCCCTGTTTCCTTCACCCTAAGCAGTGACTCTCACAGCCTTTGTTATGGACTCATCAGATCTCTGTACATAGCAACCAGGCCATGAGGTGAGCTGATCTCTACCCATTAAACATGATGCCACCAAGCTGTTCCTGTCCGTTACTGCCACTAAAATTACAGCTGTTGGTCAGCCCTTGGTGGAAAGAAGTAACTTCCTCCCTCCTCCTGCTTCTCAAAAATAACATGCTTTTCACTCTATTCCTAGTAGAAAATGCACATACCACCCTGGAGAGAGTTGAGCTTGGAGTTTTTCAGGCAGGATTCCCCCCACCCTCCAGCAGGCTCAGAGTTTTGAACTTGAGTGAGGATGCAAATTTGCCAGGCTTTCAGAGACTCAGCTTGAGCCTCCATCCTCACCACCCTCCCACCCTCCCAGGGCCAGTGGTTTGGCTCTGAGATAAGAACTGCTTCACCCTTCAAAGAAGTAAAATCCATTAGGAAAAAAAAGATGCCACAAGTCATGGAGGAAAGAAAGAGACAGGTGTGCATGCGTGCCCATGTGTGCTCACACATGTGCACATGCATGGGGTGCTTACATGTGCATTGAATGGGCATATGTGAATTTTTGTGTGCATGTGTGTTGTGTGTTGACAATAAGAGAACTTCAGTCTTCTTTCCTTTCATTTTCTTATCCACAGCCTGCTTTTCCTTACCCCAGGGTAACCTCTTATAATTTATTTGCTTTGTTTTAGCTATCTTTGTGTGTATGTGTGTGCAGCAAGAAACCGACCAGAAATTTGGCAAAGAGGATTGTTTGTAGATGTGAACAGTTCCTCTTGTTTGGTGGCCGTCTTTTTCCTGGAAGCCAGTTCCTGGGCCTTGTGTCGGGGGAGAGCACTGTCCCCTGTTAACTTCACAAACACTGCCTCCCTGCCCACCTGCCCACCCCTGATGGGAAGGCTGTGTGCTCCGTGTGAGGAAGAACGACCAAGGCAGCCTGGGAATCCTACCTAGTGAACGCAGGACAGTGTCAGTGATCATGGCTTCTGGCTACTTATTTTATTAAATTCAAGTGTCTGTGTTTGTTTCAAAGCTTCCTCCACTTAACAACGTGTCTTGGAAATATTTCTCAGATTTAATATCTCATGATTCTTCCTCGATGACCCACTCATACAATCATACGAAGCCAATTTCCATCTCCATTGGGAAGTATAACATGAGATTTGGAGTCAGATAGACTCAGATACTGAATTGGGTTGCTAGCCATGCAACCTTGAACGAGTTAATTAATTCTCAGTTACCTCATCTAGAAAAAGGGGATAATCGTGAAACCTACCTAATAGGGTTATTTTACAGATTGGATGAAACTAAACTTGTAAAGCTCTTAATGCAATACTTCTCATGTAGTAAGACTCTGTTAACTGTTAACATCTTTGTCTCCTCCTCCCTGCTCCCAGCTATTGCCTGTGACAATTCTCCCATTCTTATTGCTTTATCCTGCTTTCCTACAATATTGGGGTCCTAGGACTGCCGTAACAAAATACCACAAATTGAGTGCTTAAAACAACAGAAATTTATTCCCTCGAAGTGCTGGCGGCTAGAACTTTGACGTCACAGTGTAAGAAAGGCCATACTCCTGAAGGTTCTAGGGTGGAATCTTTCCTCGCCTCTTCCAGTTTCTGTCGGCTTCCGTCATTCCTTGGTTTATGACAGCGTAATCCCAGTCTCTGCCTACCTCTGCCTTCACATGGCCTTCTTCTCTCTGTCTCTGTGCCCTTTCCACTTCTTGTAAAGACATGAGTCATTGGATTTAAGGCCCACCCTAAATCCAGTATGATATTATATCATCTTGAGATCCTTGGCTGATTACATCTGCAAAGACCTTAGTTCTAAATAGGGTCACATTCTGAGTTTTTGGGTGGATGTGAATTTGGGGAGGACATTGCACAACCCACTATATCTACCAACCCAAGCTCCTCTCTTTTTTCTAATCACCTCAAAATTTGTATCTGTCAGAGAATTCACTTCTCCTACTCTATGCATATTTTGCTCACTTTCCTCCATCCTCAGTGCCATGACCTATAGCAACTTTCTCCTGTGTGACTCTACTACCCTGTGAATTGATCTTGCTTGTCTTTGGTCTCACTCATATTCATTCTCCACATGGCCTCCAAGGTGGTCTTTTAACAGTGTAGACAGATCTGATCAAGGGGTCTTCCTTCTTTAAAACCTCTACAAAAGCTCCTAGTTGTCTTTAGAATAAAGACATATTCATATTAATAAAGAATAAATTCAACCCCTTAGCCTTCAAGGCTCTTCAAAAGTTGGTCCCAAACTGTTTTTCTAACCTAATACCACCTTGTGCTCTGCACAAATTGCCCTCAGCTGTTCCAGCCCACACTTAACTAGGTCCAACTAGGTCCAAGAGAGAACCTCACTATTGTATAGCCATGAGAGGCTTGTTCCAGGGTAGGGTCTCGGAGGCCAGGCCCAATTAAGTAGAAGGTTTACTGAGAGAGCCTTGAAACAGACATCAACTCCGGTTTGGGAGTGAGGAGGGAAGTCGGAGGCCAGTTCTAGAGTACCTGGGTCAAACATCAGGCCTGAGGAGTGAGAATGGTTCCACAAACACAGATGAGAGCTTTGGGAGTCGAGGAGATCAGGGACAGATTTGGAAAAGGAAGACAAGTTGCTGAAATAGTTGAGACTCTAGTCTTTGAACTGAATGGGTGTGATGAATCCATTCATATATTGGGGGCTGGCCAAGTGGCCTGGGCTGGGCTGGCTTCGCAACACTGGGAGAGGGTGGAAAGTACACTCTATGGTCAGTTTCCAGAGTTCTCTGTGGTCAGCAGGGAGGGACACATGGACCACAGAGCCCTGTGACCTAATCCTTGTGACTCTCTCTTCTCTTCTGTGTTTATTCTGTGGGAACCCAAGGCACAGACAGCTTCAGGTCATAACTTGTGTTTGTAGCTGTTTGCTGTTGCGGTCTCCTAAACAGCCGGGCAGATGGAAGAACTGAGCCCTCACTGTTTTTGAGAGTGTCAGTCTGGACTCCTGCTCTATTGCTCTTCTAGTTTCTGAATCATTCTGGACCCAGGCTGAGCATGGATCAAGAGACTGACCTCCACTACCTGAGGGAGCTTGACTTGATGGCTTCTAAGGATTTCCAGTTCAGACACTCGATGACTCCGAATCCAGCTAATAGCTGGATGAGACTGCATTGTTTCTTCCTCCTTGACTCAGCTGATCTGCTTGATGCCTGACTCTTGCTGGGTAGCTGACATGTTGTGATCCTTTGGCATAAGCTGCAGTGTAAGGGAGCGATGAGGGACTTAGGCGCTTCAGAGCGATTTATAATGCTCCCAAGATATAACCACTTCTCAAAACCACATTATAATTTATTACTAAAACTTCCCTTCCTTCCTTCCTTCCTTCCTTCCTTCCTTCCTTCCTTCCTTCCTTCCTTCCTTCCTTCCTTCCTTCCTTCCCTCCCTCCCTTTCCCCCTTCCTTCCTTCCTTCCTTCCTCCCTCTCTTTCTCTCTTTCTCCCCCTACCCTCTCTCTCCCCGCGACGCTCCTAGTAATGCTTTCAATGACCCTAAGTCATTTCAGGGAATTACCAGTCTCAGAGGGTTTCAGTGTTGAACTGGGCCTTGGAGATGGCTAGGTCTAACATCTTCATTTAACAGAAGGGAAAACTGAGATGCAGGGCTATGAAATCCCCTACCAGCATCCCCAAGACACTGGGCATCAGGTTGACTGGTTTCTAATCCAGGTCTTTTCCCTCTGGTATCATAATCATGATCATTTAAATGACATAATTTCATTCTCCTGTTCCTGTCTTGATTGTTTTTTCCTTCGCCTCACTTTAGACCGGGAACAAGACAATTTATCAGAACAGAGAGGAGCAAGGATTCTGGGGAGGCAGCTGCCGGCTTGCAGCTCTCATCTCCTGGAGTCCCGACTCCTCCTCCTCCTGAACTAGATGGGAAGGAGATGAGGCTGAGTTCAGGAGAGGAGACAGGCCACAGGGCTTTCTTCCTCAAGATCAGCCTTGGAGCTGGAAAGGAGGTTGCCCAGGGTAAGGAAGGAACAGGCTGGGGAACCCCGAGATGGTGCTGGCTCTGAGATCTGGGGCCCTGAGAAAGAGGGCAGCACCAGCCACGAGGCAGTCTGGTGTCTCAGGTCTCTCTGAGGGCAGCACCAGCCACGAGGCAGTCTGATGTCTCAGGTCTCTCTGAGGCCCAGCAGGAACTGGATCTGGGTGAGGTCTTCCAGTTGAGGAATATACAAGTCTTGTACCTCCCATAGATGAACTTCAACATTTTAAAATCAAGGTCCTGTGCACTTCTGAAGTATGTTTCTGAATATTTGAATCTCTCATTTTCCTTTTGTAAATTAGATAAAATTTTTCCATTGCATTTTTTAACCTTTTATTTATTTATTTTTGGTTAAATTGTTATCAGCTCTTTACTCAATTCTCTTATTTGTTTATTTTTGGTTTCAATTTAATTTTTTATATTTTAGTTTTTAATTGACATCTAATAATTGTATATGTTTTGGGGTACAGTGTGATGTTTCAATACATATATACATTGTGTAATGCTCAAATCAGAGTGATTAGCATGTCCATCACCCCAAACACTTGCCATTTCTTTGAGGTAAGAACATTTGAAGTCCTCTCTGCTAGCTATTTTGAAGTATAACACCAGAACTTAAATCAATTCTCTTATTTGTCAAAAATGTTTTTCAGTTGCTTCTATAAGGACTTCCAAGTATAAATCACACCATGTATAAATAATAATCATTTTTCCTTCTCAGTTTTTTTTTTAACTTCTAGGTTATTTTTCATGTCAGACTGTGTTAGGAAGTAATTCCAGAAAGATTTTACATAAAGGTGGTGATAATGGCCTTCTCAGCTCTGTTTTTCCCTTTAACGGAAATATTTATAACAGTTTCCTATTAAACAGGTAGCATAGTTCAAAAAATTTTTTTTTTTCGTGTTAAAGAAAAATCCATTATGGCTTTTCAGCGTCTATTGAAATGAGTGTGTGCTTTTTGGCACTTTCACCGATTAATGTGGTGACTTGTAGGAACAATTTCTTTTATTTATTTATTTATTTTTAGACTGGGTTCCTGAAAAAGTAACAATTTCTTAACGTTGAAGTGTCCCTGGATCTCTAAACAAGCCTCAGATCGTCCTGATATATTATTGCACAATGCACTGCCACATTATCTTCGTAATATGTATTTTATAACTTTTGCATTGATATACATCAGATTGGGCTTTCAATGCTATCTTTGTCCAATATTTGTTTTATTATGACCATGACTGTATAATAATACTTTGGAAACTTTACTTCTCACTGTGTATTCCGGAATCATTTAAAAGCACAGATGCTCTTTGACAACTTTCACAATTGGTCTGTGTATTTTTTTTCTTTCTTGAGTCAATTTTGGCAATTTCTGTTTTCCATGAAAAGAGGCCATCTCTTCCAGGTTTTAGAGTGCATGTTGCATAGAACTTTTCTGATATTTCATGTAATTACTTTCATTTCCTCTTTTTCTATGGCTGTTTTTCTATTATTATTCCTTTTCATTTTTTTTTGTCTGATTAGGTAGTGATTTACTTATTGTTTATTTTACTTACTGTTATTTTTCAAAGAACCAGATTGTACATGTATCACATCTATTCTTTTTGGTTTTATAATTAATTAATTTCTGCTTTTACTTTTATTGATGCCTATTTTCACTTTGCTGAGGCTTTTTTCAATTCTTCTTCTTCTTTGTGTCAAATAATTAATTAATGTATTTATTCATATATTTAGTCATTGCTTTTGTTCCAAATATAGCTTCATCTATATCATATAGATTTTTTTGTTTTTTAATATTTGTTTTTTAAAAAATTATTTAAGTTATGCATTCATATTACTTTATAGTGGTTCCCAACATTTTGGCACGAGGGACCAGTCTCATGGAAGACAATTTTTCTACGACTGGTGGGGGGGATGGTAAGTGATGGGGAGCAGCTGTAAATACAGGTGAAACTTGGCTGCCACTCACCTCCTGCTGTGTGGCCCAGTGCCTAACAGACTGAAGATTGGTACTGGTCCGTGGCCCCGGGGTTGGGGACTACAGGTTTATAGGGTCAAATAGTTACATAAGGCTATGTTTTTGACCCAGGAACTCCCTATTCCTGGCATGTAGTTGGAGGCAGATGTGGAAATAGACAATATAACCAACTTTAATATTTATATTGTACCTTATATCTCTACCTTCATCCATTAATTGATACTTGATTTGCCATATGCCATGGAGATGCCCCAGTCAACACTAGAAGTTTCTCAGTGGATCCCTGTAGGTGGAGAGAGCTCCATTCCTGCCTCAACTGGTACAATTGCTTTTATTTCTTTTGTATATAGTATTTCATTTGAAGATTTCATATGAAGACAAGTTTCAACTGCTTCTAATGTTAAAACTCATCAAACTTACCTACATGCACAATGCTTATGCAGAAATCCAGTGGTAAAGGCCCACCACATTATTTTGACTCCAAAAAACCACTGATGACAAGACACATAATTATTTAATGTAACACTAAGGAAGAAAAAAATGGCCTATTAAATTATAATATGCCATAGATTTTAGGAGGTATATCAATATCAGAGACATTAAAATGTAAAAAAAAAAAAATGTTTCTTAATGTAGAATAAATAAGGCACATACTTGTTGGGTGTGCATTGGAATTAACATCTTAGATTTGTTTAACAGTTTTGTGACTCTGTTCAAAGTGTAAGTGACCAGTGAAGTATAAACTGAGCAGAAACTCTCACAGAAGATTATTTGCTAACTGGGCATCTGAGTCCAGCTTGGAAAGTGACATTTCAGACTTTTCTCTTCAATGTTCTTATTTCAGGTGGTCCAGATGCCACTGGCTTTGCTCAGTGTCTTTGGCAAGATGGCACAACCCTGAGCTGGAGTCTGCTGCTCAGTTGGGAAGGGGAGATGCCCTGGGTCAGGGTTTGGAAATGTCTTCCTGGGCAAGTTTAAGCCACTAAGCTCCCAGATGAGCTCCTGCTGTTTCTCCCGCCCAGCCTGGACCATAAGTGTTACAGCTGGAGCCTCTTCTGCAGTGGTCCCACAGTCTGGAGGGTGATGGCATCACCAGACTCCTCCTCACTCTTGGCATGCATCTGCTTCTTCCTTGACAGTACTCCAGAGCTTCTCAAACTTTTCCATACAGTGGCTCTGATGGCCCCAGAGGAGTGTGTAGAACCTAGAAGCCTGAGAGTTCAGCCCAAAGAAGCCGGCCCTAAATCTGAAAGATGTTTATGTCTTCCTTTATCCTTAAAATTTTACAAATTATGTATTAATATTTAAGTTTATGATTTTTGAGTACAGATATGGTATTTTCTCCAAAATCTTTGAGTCAGATGGTCCCAGGAAAATGTGCCTTAGGTATTACTGTTGCTTTGAGTAACCTACATAGCACTTAACCGAGAGATTCTTTACCCTCCACTTGGAGAAGCAGGATGAAGGACGCAGGAGAATCTGGGTTCAAATCCTGACTTTGTCACTTACGAATTATGTAATCTTGGAAAGTTAGTTAAATTCCTCAGTTTTCAGTTTCTTCATCTGTAATTGAGAGATTGAAAACACCACATTCACATGTCTATGGCAAAGACAAAATAGTATATTTAGATTGTCACAGTCCTGGGGATGTGCTAAGTGCTCAACAACAGTTACTTTTCTTTTACCCTGTTTCTTCATCTTCTAAAGAAATTACTTCCTCCACCTCCTGTCCCCAGCCTAAGGCCTAGAGAAAGAGGACCAGATGGGTGCAGGCACCATGCATTAATAGTTCATCCTTCTGCCTCCGCCAAGCCTGCATTTCTAAGCACCCTAAAAAGACAACTGTTTCAATTTATCTTAAAAATCCCCAGACATAAATTAGAACCACAGTGATATAACACTATATAAAAAGCAAAACTTTTTAAAGCTGATATTATTAAGTGTTGGTGGGAATGTCAAGCAACTGAAACTCATACACTGCTGTTGGGACTATGACTGGTACAACCACTTTGGAAAACTGATGTTATCTACTGAACTTTTAATTTTAATTTTAATAAAGTGTAAATATACACACATAAATAAAAATCCCCAGACAAGCAAACTGCCATCATTTGGCAACTCATTTCAGCTCGCTAAATTTGTTCATTTGCCAATTTATTTATTCACAAGAAACATACATTGAACCTATATGATGCCAGGCACTGTGCTGAGGAGTCTCAGAAATATAATATCAAAAGATATTTGACCTAATCCCCCTCCTTAAGAGGCTCATAATATCCAAAGACTATTTTAGATTCTATAGGCTATGTATCTTCCAGGATTTGGGAGCAGATGGGTGGCACAGAAAGAGAATACTTCCCAAAGGAGGAGACATCTGACCTAAGACCTGGCAAGCAAAGATAAGATGAGAAAGAGTTTTGAAATTCCATTTCAGGCAAAATTTCAGAGGTAGAGAGCATGATTCAGGAAAGTGAGAGTCGTTAAATAAGATCACAGCAACAACAAAAATAAATAAATTGGACCTGATCAAATTAAAAGGCTTCTGCACAGCAAAGGAAACTATGACGAAAGCAAACAGACAACCTATAGAATGGGAGAAAATATTCACATGCTACACATGTGATAAAGGGTTGACAACTAGAATCTATATAGAACTGAGGAAAATCAGCAAGAAAAAAATCAAGCAACTCCATTAGAAAGTAGGCGAAGGACATGAATAGAAACTTTTCAAAAGAAGACAGACTAATGTCCCATAAACAGATGAAAAAATGCTCAACATCTCTAATCATCAGAGAAATGCAAATCAAAACCACAATGAGATATCACTTAACTTCAGTGACAATGGCTTTTATCAAAAAGCCCCAAAACAATAAATGTTGGCATTGATGTGGAGAGATAGGAACACTCATGCACTGCTGGTGGGACTGCAAACTAGTACAACCTTTTTGGAAAGTAATATGGAGATACTTCAAAGAGCTACAAGTAGAACCACCATTTGATCCAGCAATCCCATTACTGGGCATCTACGCAAAGGAAAAAAAGACATTTCTATAAAAAAGACATCTGCTCTCAACTGTTTATAACAGCACAATTCACAGTTGCAAAGATGTGGAAACAACCCAAGTGCCCATCAATACATGAGTGGTTTAATAAAATGTGGATTATGTATACCATGGAGTTCTACTCAGCTACAAAAAGCAGTGGTGATCTAGCACCTCTTGTATTATACTGGATAGAGCTGGAACCCATTCTACTAAGTGAAGTATCCGAAGAATGGAAAAACAAGCACCACATGTACTCCCATCAAATTAGTATTAATTGATCAACACTTAAGTGCACACATAGTAGTAACATTCATTGAGTGTTGGGCAGGTGGGAGGAGAAAAGGGGATGGGTATATGCACACCATCTAGGGGACGGACACATTTGAAGCTCTGACTTGGGTGGGGCAAAGGCAATATACATAACTTAAACATTTGCACCCCTGTAATATGCTGAAATAAAAAAAAAGATTTAGCAGAGATATCATGAGAAATGGTGAAGGGAATGAGGCAGTGGACAATAAACATACTGTCCAGATTTACCCGTGTGAAAATGAAATAAATAAATCTGATGGCAAAGAAAATAGGTTACTGAAGTAGTCAAGGTAAACTATGTGGAAAGTCCAAGATAATGGCCAGGCTAACTGAGAAAAGCCAGATTTTAGAATCCTGAAGGAGGTAAAACCTTCAAAATAGCAATGTATGTATTACTGGGCTACATAGAATCTGTCTTCCTAGTTCTTAATTTCTATTTCCCGTACAGTGTCAGGGCAGATAATATTATATCCTTTTAGAGTGGTTTCTAAAAGAGGAGGCAATAGGAACATTGGTGGCAAATGTGATATTTTAAATTTGACAAAGACAAAAATAACAACAATAGCACTTGTTTTTTTGGCATGTAAAGAATAAACTGTCTATTGTTGAGTTAAATGATAAGAAATGGATATATTCCAATCATTTTATTTTTCAATTGTTCATTCATTCTATGAAGTCAATATGATATCTTCAGGTTGATGGGAGAACTATGCGTAATAATAACATGTGTTAAAGTGCATTATATAGCCTGAGCAAGAGTGAGACCCCATCTCTACAAAAAAAATAGAAAAAAATAGCCGGGCATGTTGGTGCACACCGTCGTCCCAGCTACTTGGGAGGCTGAGGCAGGAGGATCACTTGAGCCCAGGAGTTTGAGGTTGCAGTGAGCTATGATGATGCCACTGCACTCTAGCCCAGGTGACAGAGTGAGACCCTGTCTCAAAAAAAAAAATACATTATAAACTATGGGGTGCCTTTATATACATTTGTTCATTTGATTCTCCTAATGGTCTTATGAGGCCATTTGCCCTCATTTTACAGGCAAAGGAACTGAGGCACAGATTTGCTTGAGGAGATCCAATAGCTAAGCCAGGAATTGGTCTGGCTTAGCTGTTGGTTCAATTTCAATACCATGCTGCCTCCCTGGAATGTGCCAATAGTGAGATCAAGATTTCTTCTCCTTCTGGGAAGCTGCCAGGCACTCTGGGTTCTAGCAGGAACCTGCAGGAGGAGATGAGAATATGTCTTGGTGCACGTTAACTCTCTCCCTGACCTCTTCTAGACAAATCACTTGGCATGCTAGTGGAGGGGTGGGGGTTTATTTAGTTTTCCTGGATGTTTCTTTAAGGACATTAAGAGGAACCAGCCAATACTAATCTCAAACAGGATATCCTTTAGGGAAAACACTCCACACTAAATACAAACAAGAGATTTCAAACTGAGGAATTGCAGACACTGAAGAATCCCTTTAATTTAGTTCTTGTGGGGTGTGTGTATGTGTTGTATGTGTGTGTGTGTGTGTGTGTGTGTGTGTGTGTGTGTGGTTTCAGAGTATCTCTTCAACTTTTGGTGGACCACCCAGTAGGGATATATGTGAACGCTTCTGCCACCTTGCATAAGTCTTGGTGAATATTATCTGCAGGGTTCTCCCTCTTACATATGCTTGTTTGTGTATAAACGCTTTTTTTTCTGTTTATTTCTTTATGTGCTGATGTTGCTCTTTGGTTTTTTTTGTTTTGTTTTGTTTTGTTTTTTTCCCAAAGACCTTGCTTCTTGAGTAGTCAAGTCTGTTAGGACACTTAAAAACAAGAAGGATCCGTGAGCTCATCACCCCTAAGTTCAGCCAGGACCACCCAGAGTGACTCATGTTGATCAGGATGGAATTTCCACTGGGGACAAATCTTCAGCAGATTGTGCTGTCCTCTGTCTCTGGTGTTTGGTCTCCTCCATCTCTTGGCCACAGAAAGTGGGAACCTACCTCCAGAGTCTTCTTACTGAGGTTCAATCAGTGTCCCTGTAAGAAGAGGGAGTGACACTTCAGTCCCCTAAGTCTCTGCTGCATTTATGTTTGAAAATCCCTTTCCTGCCTACCAAGTGCTCTTCTGAATACCCCATTGTTATAGTCATACTCACCACCCTTTCGAGGGATTTAATGGCTAAATCAGATCTTTTTTTCATGGCACGTCTCAAGGCGGACCCCAACCCTTATCTCAGCAACTGATCTTTCCCACTGAAAACCTGGTGCCAGTGTGTCCCAGAACCCGCTCAGCCCCTGAGAGAGCACTTCAGAGTAAACAAACTGAAATACCAAGAGGATATTTACAGCCACTGCCCAAGCTCCCAATTTCCTTGCCTAGCCCTGGACACAATGCACTTCTGCATCAGCCCTCAATTGTACTGTCAGAAATTGATACGGGACCAAGATTGAGAAAATATTATGCTAAGCCAGTCAATAGGCAAACAAAACATTGTCTACCATTTCTTTAAGAGGATCTGGGGCTATATGTTTGTTTGTTTTCACAATGATATCATCAGTCATCACAGATTCTGGGACTCTCCTGCCTAAACATCCTGATCTGTTTCCCAGGAACTCTTGGGAACCTGGCTTTGGAGCAGGGGGAGCCCGATGGCACCAACAGCTTGCACTCCTCGTGGTAGGGGACAAAATTTTCCCCAGCAGGCTCCTGCCCACTCAGCCCCACTGTGCAAACTCGTAAAACTCATGTCAGAGCAATTCTGAGTGGAAGCTTCTCCTATGCCTGTATAATACCTTTTATGCCAAGTGCCTCAAGGTCCCCTGTGGGCCAATATTATCAACCAACTGAAGCTGACAGATTGAAAGCTCTAGATTTTGTTTTGAGGGCCTGGAGGGAAAGGCAATCAACTGTAGGGGATGCTTAAATTAGGTTTTCTGCTTTAGAAGCGAATTCTTTTTCACACAGGCATTCCTTTCTTCATTTCTTTGGTTTCATCTGTTGAACCTAGAATACCTTTCTCCTCTCTGCTTTGCAAGAGTCTACCTATCTCTTCAGGCTTGATTTAAAAAGGACAATTCTTAAATCTATCCCTTAGGATATGTCCTGAGCATCCTCCCTCTACTTTTCCCTCTTTTTTGCTATTTGCTTTTTCTTCTTTATTTATTTATGAGACAGAGTCTCACTCTGTTGCCTGGGCTAGAGTGCCATGGCATCAGCCTAGCTCACAGCAACCTCAAACTCCTGGGCTCAAGCGATCCTCCTGCCTCAGCCTCCCGAGTAGCTGGGACTACAGGCGTGCATCACCATGCCCGGCTAATTTTTTCTCTATATGTATTTTAGTTGGCCAATTAATTTCTTTCTATTTTTAGTAGAGTCAGGGTCTTGCTCTTGCTCAGGCTGCTTTTGAGCTCCTGACCTTGAGCGATCCGCCCGCCTCGGCCTCCCAGAATGCTAGGATTACAGGCGTGAGGCACCGCGCCCGGCTGTGGACCAGGTCTTTCCATCTGAGTTCACCAGGACACTTCACGCCTCCCCTGGACTGACTAGTATTTGGGTCCAAATTCAAAGGGAACTGCTCACTATTCCTTGAAAAATACCTGCTCACTCCCACC
>CAUYRT010033210.1:0-14955 GCA_963574885.1 Lepilemur ruficaudatus
GTAGCTGGGACTATAGGCATGCGCCACCATGCCCGTCTAATTTTTTACATATATTTTTACTTGTCCAATTAATTTCTTTCTATTTATAGTAGAGACGGGGTCTCGCTCTTGCTCAGGCTGGTTTCGAACTCCTGACCTTGAGCTATCCACCCGCCTCGGCCTCTCAGAGTGCTAGGATTACAGGCGTGAGCCACCGCGCCCGGCCACAATATAGCATTTTGATTAACTGAAATATAACCCAGAAAGCAGGAGCTGGAGAATATAAGGCTACAATATCAAATTACTGAATAAAGCAGGTAAAATTCCACTCAGTTATAGGTATAATAGTTTAGCAAAAAATATATATATACATATATTAAATACAGAGAGTCAAAAAGTCTGAGTTGTAGTCCCAGCTGGGCCACTACTTTGCTGTGTGACTGGTAGAAATGCCACTGAAGCTCTCTGGATACCTGCCTCATTGTAAAATGGCGATGATAAGCTCTGCTCTTCCTTTCTGGGTTATATAGTCAAGTGGCCATATAAGGCACTTTTCAGTCCTAGGACCATTTTTTGCTACCCTGATTAGAATGGACAGGTGTTAGTAGTCTATCTGCCTTAAGTTTTATAATGAAATTCCAGTCAATCATATTTCTCAAAATTGTTAAGTCTAAAGACAGTACCGTACTCAACATGTATTATTGCAACATGCGCTTACCAGGTGCCCAGCAGAAGCTTTATTTCCTTCATCCTCTCTATAACACTCTCAGGTGGAGGAGTTGTCCCGGTGCACAGACAAGGAAAGCAAGGCTCCAGAAAGTGGAGCCCTTGCCCAAGTCACACTACCAGGAACTGGCAGGGTGAGCCAGGATTTCAGCTAGAGTCCCTGGCACTGCAGACCTGCACTCCCACAATGCACAGCCAGCCCGCCCTTGAGAACAAACGAATGCCCCGGGGGATGCCCTTCCCACCCTGGAAACAGGCCTTTCTTACCAGGCGGGACCACCTTCACCTCGGTGCTCCGGCTCACTGCCTGGCTCCCCCGGTAGGCGCTGCATGTGTAGGAGCCTTCGTCCCTGGCCCGCAAGTTGTGGATCAGCAGCGTGCCATCTGGGGACTGGTAGACACGGTGGCCGTCAGCCTGCACAGGCAGCCCGTTCCTGGAAGGGAGAGGACGCTGGGAGAGCCATCCAGGGCCCTGGTCTTCAGGCTCCAGGAAGCCTGGGAGACAGTGAGGAGGTAACCAAAGTCCATTCCAGAGTCAACCGCCCCCCCTCAAGGGCAAACAGATGACCCTCATTCTCAAAGAGGAGATGGGACAGGTGCACCAAAAAGACAGAAGAACGTTATCAAAGCAAAATAATACAAGTGAAGTGAACTCACAGTAACTTAGATCAGTGTGCTTAGTTTGTGTAAGTTTGACTCCTATCCACAAAGGAATTACACTCTGGCTTTTCATTGACAAAGATCTTTCAAGCAGCCATTCAGTACCAGGCCCTGTGCTGGATGAACAGACATATGCTAAGCATTCCCTGCCTCCAGGGCACGGGGGTGGTGCAGGCATTTAGGGGAGCCTTCCCTGAGGGCAGCCGGCTGAGACCTGACTGGAGGTGGCCACGGCAGCAGCTGGCCCATGGAGAACGGGAGAGGGAACATGAAGGACGGACACGGCCAGAGCAAAAAGGAAGCCAGGGAAGAAGTGGACACGGGAGGCTGGAGAGCCAGTCAGCACGGTCTGGGGCTCTAGTCAGGAGTTTGGGCTGGCTCCTGAGGGGATTGGGGGCGTCTGAGCTAAGCAGGGACTAACATGGCACTTGGAAAGGCTTGCAGACTGCAGCGCTGGGTGGGAGAGGCAAAGCCTGAAAAGCAGAGCCACCAGGTAAGTGGCTGCTGCCATGGTAAACAAAGGGAAGGTGATATAGGCAGTAAAATAAAAGGACTTGGGTGAAGGTCAGACGGGGAGGTGGAAGAAAGGAAGAAATCAAGAATGACCCAGGATGGCTGGGCAAGGTGGCTCACACCTATATATCCTAGCACTCTGGGAGGCCGAGGCAGGAGGATCGCTCAAGGTCAGGAGTTCAAGACCAGCCTGAGCAAGAGTGACACCCTGTCCTCTACTAAAAATAGAAAGGAATTAGCTGGACAACTAAAAATATATAGAAAAAATTAGCCAGGCATGGTGGTGCATGCCTGTAGTCCAAGCTACTCGGGAGGCTGAGGCAGGAGGATCGCTTGAGCCCAGGAGTTTGAGGTTGCTGTGAGCTAGGCTGACGCCATGGCACTCTAACCCGGGCAACAGAGCGAGACTCTGTCTCAAAAAAAAAGAATTACCAAGGTTTCTAGCTTGGGTCACTGGGTAATGGTGGTGACCCTCCCACTGTGGGAGATCCAGGGCAGCAGTCAGGGTGAATGAAGTTATTTTCCACCATTTCAAACTTGGGGTACCTGTGAGATACAAGGAGGTGCCAGATTTGGGATCTAGAGCTCAAGAGTCTGGACTCTGATGTATCAGCACGGGATGGTCCTGGAAGGTGCGTATCTACAGGGTTGTCCACGGTGAAGTCACAGAGTGGGACAAACCAAAGACGGAGGACGGACCTTGAGGCATACCAGAATACAGTGACTTCCTGGAGCCAAGTGGGGGGAGTCTTTGAAGGAGGAGCAGGTGGTCAGCAGAAGAACATGACAGGTCACGTAAGGACTGAGATGTGGAGTTAGGAACAGGGAGGCAATCAGTGGCCTTGGCCAGGGCAGAGTCCTAGAGCAGGGGCTCACGAGAGGCCCCACTGCAGGGCAGGGAAGCAACTGGGGATTCAGGTTGCAGGCAGCCAACGTGGACAGCCGCGCTGTGACCGGGAGACAATGTAAGCGCAGGGGCTACAGGGACATGCAGACCTGAAGGAAGGTATTTATTTTGTGTTTCGTTTTGAAGAAGGGAGTCCTGAGCATGTTTGCTGCTGGGAAGACCCAGAGGAGGCCAAGGTGAAGAAATGGGCCTGATGGGATCCAACCAGGAGAGGGCTGGACTGAGCACTCCAGCTGGGAAACCTCCAGCAACTCACCCTCCTTCCCCAGGCTCATGGCCATGTCACCCCCACCACGTCACCTCCCCGCCGGCACTCAGACCCATCCCATCCTGGCATTCTCTCCTGAGGGTCGGCCTGTGCCACAGCATTGCTGCTTCTTCCACCAAGAACATTCTTCCCCCTCCTCAGCCATTAAGACCCATTCAAAGTCATCTCCTTGGCCACCTTTCCTTGACTCTCAGGAACTGAAGCAGCCTCACACTCCTCTGCACAGACAGCACCTGGAGCTCCTAGGACACTGGGCCTTCTCCTGCCTGGGAGTACCCTAGGGCTCAGATGGCCCCAGGATACCCAGAACCTAGCCCAGTGTCATGCACTCTAGGGACGGAAGGGGCAAATAAAAGACCAACTGATCTGGGGTAAAAGACCACCGAAGTCCCCGTAGCTGAGTGTGTAGCCCAGTGGTTCTCAACCCCAGGGGAGACTTTGCCACCAGGGGAGATTTGGCAATGTCTGAAGACATTTCTTAACAGCCACGAATTGAGGCGAGCGCTACTGGCATCTAGTGGGTAGAAGCCCTGGATGCGGCTAAACATCCCGCAATGCACGGCACAACCTCCAGAACGCATCTGGTCCAAAACGTCCGTGGTGCTGAGGTTAGGAAGCCCTGCTGTAGCCCAACCAACAGAAAGCAAGTGGCCCCACACGGCTTCTTCCTGTAGGGATGAGGCTACTACAGCCCTCTCCCCTGGCACCAGCCCTGGAGGCAGGAGTGGAAGAAGGGAGGTGGGAGCAGTGGTGACAGTGACATCAGAAAGGTGGACACCCCCACCTGAGGTTTTGAGGGCCTGGGGGCAGGCACTGCCTGGAATAGAGCCTTTACCTGGACCACCTGATGTTCACACTTTCTCCTGCCACCACACACAGCAGCCTGGCGGTGTCCCCCTCCAGCACCGTCATGGTAGGGGGCATCCCTGTGATCATCAGCTCCCCTGGGCACAAGGAGAAGACACTGTCAGCTGCTATACAGATCCTGCCCCACCCATGCTACCTGACCTCAAAGGCCACTCAGGACAGCCACCTTACCCAGAACTCTGAGCTGGACCCATCGCTGGTCTCGGTCCTGCCCATTGAAAGCGATGCAGGTATAGAAGCCGCCATCATCCACAGCCACTTGGCTGATGACCAGAGAGCCATCAGGCTGCAGCTGGTGTCTGGAGACCAAGCACAGTCAGTTGGCTCCAGCCCAAGGAGAGCTTTCCCTCCCCCTAAGTCCCCCTCCCGGCACGGGGCAGAGAGGGGAGGGGAGGAGAGGAGAGGCCTCCAGTCCCTGTGAGAGGCTGAGCAGCCCCTACTGTACAGTGGGTCTGGCCAGAGGCTCCTTACACTGTCCAGATGCTACCACTTTAATTTCTTTGAAAACGCCTGGCTTTTAAGCCTAATAATAAAGTCATTTCAGGTCCTCGGGTTTCTGGTTTTTGCTATATTCGTTTAGTAGGCTCAAATCCTGGTTCTATCACCTATAAGCAGGTGTGATATTAAGCTTCTGTGTATAAAACGGAAAGAATAGCACCTACCCAAGTAGCGCTCTTTTGCAGCTCATATGATAGAGAACAAGCCTCACACTCAACGTGCACTCAGCAAACATCAGTGACCGAGATCACAGCCCAAAATGTTTCTGACCCCACTTCCTCATCCAGCCGTCACCTCTTCTAGCCGACCTGTTTCTGTCCACTAACCACTCTCTGGACAGGACCTGCCCGAGGAGCCCTCGCCCGGCAGCTCCATCTCTCGAGAGCCCCTGGAGTTCTGCTAGGGCTGACAGCCTAGCAGCTCCCTTCCCTGGTGGCCTCCACAGGATGGGATGGGGGAGGGGGAGCAGAATAAACCTGGGAGAAGAAACGAGCTGGCCATCTCTCTGCCACTCGATGGCCGGGGGCGGGAAGCCTTCAGCACGGCAGGTCAGCCGGATCCGCTGGCCCGGACTGGCGTCCACCACCCCGGGCTGGTTCCGGTCCAAACGCAGCCTGCCAAACAAGCAGCCCCCCGCATGAGGGGCCCTTGTGCTGGCCCCGTGCCCACGGGGACTTCTGTACAGCCTCAGGGCCCTTCTTCCTTCCAGCCAGATTCAGCTTCCTGAAGTCACCCTGTTGCTCTGGTTAGGACCCCATCAGTAACTACCTGGGGTGAAGCCTAACGCTACCTCCGCACATGCATGGCTGGCCAGACACGCCCAGCACCCAGCATCTCCACATGTCACTTCCCCACCCTGCACATTTGCCTCTAGCTCCTTGACCTGGGCACCCCCACCCTGTGAATGGAACCATCCCTCAAGGCCTGCTCCACACCCTCCTCCAAGAAGCCATCTCCTGCCCTCCAGCTCTGGCGCTCTCCCTCCCCTCGGTTCCGAGTCCTAAGTCCCAGGACGCGTGGAGCTGCACCGTTCCCAGCTGCTCCCCAAGGAGACCCTGAGAAGGGGCCAGCTAGGCCTGGTCACGGTGCAGGACTTCCCCACCCCTCACCCACCGATCCCATCCACCCTGGCCCTCAGGTGGGGGCAGCCGAGGACAGGGTGGCATTGCTGACTGTTACCTGGTTGTGGGCTGCGAGTGTGAGGAGGGGACAGCCCCCAGGCGCCCAGCATCCGTCCCTACACCTGAGTCCTGAGGACTGTGGCCCTGGGCTGGGTCCCTGATGTGAGGGAAGTGCCTCGGCTCAGCCTCAGACAGCACAGCCACGTCACCACCTGTCGTGAGGCCAGAAGCAAGGTGTGGGCTCTGGAGAGAAGGGAGTGGAGGGAGGCTGGGCCATGAGGCAAGGCCAGCGGGAGAGGTGTGGAGAAGTGAGGGCCACAGGGCAGCCCCTGCCTCCAGGGGAAGTTGACCCAAAGAAGCATCCTAGGCCCCGCAGGGTGGGGTAGCCCGGCCCCAGACCCCCTATCCAGTCCCTCCCACTCTGGGGCCTGTGAGAACCCAGCAGGGGACAGGGTGGGGACAGAGACCTAGGACACGAAGCTGGATCTTCTGGGAGTCACGGCCTGGCCCGGTGCTGCCACAGCTATAGGTGCCCGCATCCTCTGCCCGCAGCGGGTTGATGACCAGGGAGCCATCGGACTGCAGCTTGTGCCTGAATGGGGTCAGGGGGAGACGTGGGTTCTGGGCTCCTGAGGGCAACAGTGGTCTTCCCTCAGGCCCCAGTGCTCTCACCAGAGGGGACTGTAGTGCCCCCAGAGCACTCCTGTGCCCACCCCACCTCCCATCCCAGGGGACACTGGGGGGGCTGCTACAAGGAAGGGCTGTCACACACACCTGTCAGAGAAGGGGGAGGGCTGTCACACATACCTGTCAGAGGAGATGGGCTGGCCATCTTTCTGCCACCCAGTGTGGGGTTCTGGGGAGGTGTCCTCTGGACAGAGGAGCCGCACTAACTGCCCCAGGGCCGCCTGCACCAGGACGGGCTCCAAGCTTGCCAAGCTAACCCTGGAGAGGCGGGAGGTAAAGAGCTACGTACTGGCACAAGTGCCAGGATCAGGGCCACCCCCAAGCAGCATGTCCCATGACAGATGGCTTGGTGCCTATCCCATCACAGGCACTCTCGGAGCCAGAGGGTCACAAGGGAGGCCAAGCTCCAGCAGCTTCAGACTCGGGAATCCACCCTCCTCAACCTCCCCGCCCACCACACCCCACGCATCGCCACCTCAAGCTGCTCTTGCGACAGCAAGGAGGTCGGCACAGAGCCCAGGGGACAGGAGGAGATGGGGAGGGACAGCACATACCAGATTCATGCGGGATGCAAGAACTAAACTACACGCTAGACCCCTGGGGAACTTGAAGCTTTTAATTTTGTCTTTAATCTTCCCAAATCCCTCATTAATAGGACCCAGCCCAGAGAGTAGTAACGAATGGAACCCGCCCTAAACCTGCGAGATATACAGGGCGGCAGATGATGTCACCATTGATAGGTCAAGAAACTGAGGCTTGGAGAAGCTGGGTGACTCGCCAAAGGTTCTGAAGCTGGTAAGCTTTTCCAGCTAGATGGGCCCTGGGGTATACTGGCAAGATCTGACAGAGAACCCGGGGGCCACCGCCACAGGTGTATATTAGACTCCGGACAAGCCCTACGTCTGAAGACTCAGCTTCCCTGTCTGGACAATGCAGGTCACAAGGCCCAGGCAGTGCTGTCTAGGAGCAGAAGTTAAGGGGCAAGAGGTGGGGCAGTCAACTTCAGGGTTTTGGCTCCAATAGGCTCACTCCTGGCCTGGCAACCTACACCCTCCACCTGGGGATGGCGGGCCTCACCTGTAGGGGGAGCTGTGTGAGGGGGGTGCTGGCTGTCCAGTATCCCCGCCCTGTCCCAGGGCCCTGGGCCCAAGCTCCTGGTCCCACAGCTGTTCTCCGAAGGCTGTCTCTGGCCCAGGATCTTGGTCTCGCCACCAGGGGCTACCAGCAGGCAAGGGCTTTCTCTGGACTGTGGGCCCTGGCCTGTGCTGGCTGAGCTCCTGCTGGCCACCGGGACTGCCGCCACCACCATCTGCAGGGGTGCCCTGGCCAGAGGCCCCAGACTGGGGATGGCAGCTGCTCATGCACTCCTGCTCCGAGGCGAAGTTGTTGGCGTTGCCATGGCAGCCGCCGTACCAGAAGCGGTTACACCGGCCCACGGAGGCAATGAAGTACCAGCGGGCGGCCCAGTCTGCGCAGGGGCCGTGGGCGCTGGGCAGCAGGCACCGCACGGGGTAGGCTGGGGCCAGGATGGGATGCACGTCACCAAGGCGCCCATAACAAAGCTGCACCCAATGCCACCTCAGCCTCAACAGCTGGGTCCTCCCCCCGTTTACAGAGCATGTGCCCACTGCCCGGGCCCCTCACCTGGCCCTGGGGCACAGGACCCTCCACTGGAGTCTGGCCACTGCCCAGAGCTGCCCAGGCTGGGGCCACCGCAGCCTCCACCCACAGAACTACAGCCATCGGGATCAGGGTTGGGGGTCCCTCGGCCCCGCCCCTCCCTGCCGTGGGACCCCTAGAGTGCATTTGCACAGCCCAGCCCTAGAGATGTGAAGATGCCTCTGAACCCAACTCCCACCCTCCCCGCCATGTGTCCTGCTCCGTCTCTGCACACTCAGACGGGACCACAGCTGCCCGTCCAGGTGCCCAGCCTCCTGCAGAGCCCTGACCGCCAGCCCTAGCCTGGCTTGTGAGGTCCCCCGTGATGGTTCCTGCTGCCCCACCCACATCCTAGGGTCGGGGCCCCTGCCTCTGTCCATCCCGGCACTGACCACCCTGAACAGGCTCTGTCTGCCTCGGGGGGAGAGGATAGGCCTTCTTCCTCCTCAGCTTCCCCCTACCCACAACTGTCCCCAATTCCTGTAGCAGCCAGACCCCTCGAGTGCAAATACCACTCTTGGCCTGACTAGGGCGTGTACTCACCAGAGCCAGGCCGGCCCACGCAGCCTTCCCCCAGGGGCCCTGCCGCAGACGCCACATGGTCATAGCAACAGCCAAACCTGGAGCCCCGGCACTCACTGGGCTCACTCTGCTGGGCCTGGGGCCAGTGTGTGCTGGGGACCTAGTGGGGGAGTCCCAGGATTGGGCAGTTGGGACTGGGTCTGGCTCTTGGTGGGGACTTTGGGCTGTCTGGGGAGGGACGGCAGGAAGAGGGAAGGGGCAGGACTGCAAGGCCAAGGTGCACGCCCCCAGCCTGCGGGAGAGCAGAGGCCAGGAGAATGCTGGACGAACCCCCAGCCTAGACCCGGGCCTATCTTTGAAGCCCAGAGCCCTTGAGAGGATGACCTGCTTTCTCCGAGGCTAAAGCTGCAGTGAGCTGGGGTCACAGTGACACTGAGCAGGCCAGGGCTGGAGTCCTGCCCCCCTCACACAAGTCACACACTCACTGCGGAAGCCACTGCCCTCGACCCTGGCCTGCTCCCCGCGTTGTCACTGCCTCCGCCATGAGACCTTGTGCAGCCAGCTTGCTGGGGCCCCTTGGCGACAGACACCCCGTCCGGGCAGCAGCCGTACCTAGGCAGACGCCACACGGCCTCCCTGACTGCCCGTCCCCCACCCCTCCAGGGACCCTTGTGCCTGAGCTTCCAGCACCACAGGACCCAAGCTCTGGGGCTCCCTGACCTGGGGGCTGATCAAGGGGAGAACGGGTGTGCGAGGACGTGTCCCTGAACGCAGGGCACAGCACTGTGTGTGCCCATCTCTGCCCACGTCCGCCCACAGGCAGCAGGGAGAGTGGCACGATGAGCACAGGCTGTGCCTGAAGTCAGCAGGTCCTCGGCGCACACATCCCACCACATGCCAAGAAGGGGAAGCTCTTCCGAGTCTGCCCAGCTATCGGCTTCCCAGGGAGTTTTTACAAAATAGCAGCAGATGGGAGGCGGGAGAAAAGGGGGTTCAAAGAGCCCATTTATTTCACATCCAACTGATGCTGGGAGCCAGATCAAAGGATTATATCAAAGCACCTCCTACATGCCAGGCACTCTGTGATCTTATCCTCACAAAAACACCATGCAGCGGTTGTCATTGTTCCCCATTTTCAGAAGAGGAAAATCAAAGGGGTTAAGAAACTTGTCCCAAGTCACCCAGCACACAGCTGGTAAGTGGCTGAGCCGGGAATCCTCCCCACGATGCCGGCCACAGGCCTGGGCCCTCAGCACCCCAGTCCCCGAGGGCACATGCCAGAGAGGCGCCCAGGGCAGGCCATGGAAGGAGGAGAGCCACAGGGAGAGCCACGGGGGGGGGAGGGGGGGAATGGCTCAGGCCCTCTCTGCAAGGCTGGACTGGGTGGGACTGTTAGATTGTTAGGGACTGGTCAGCCTCTGTCCAGCATTTACGCTGGGTCCCCTGAGCCTGGTCTAGATCGCAGAGCTAGAATCCAGGCTGACTTCTGCAGAGAATGCAGGGGCTTGTCTCCACTCGGCCACATCACAAAGCTCAGCGAGAGGAAGCCGGGTCCCGAGAGCTCACGGTCAGGACAGCCCAGAGACATGCCCAGCAATCCTCGTCCTGAGTCCCATGACCCGCCCTACCCCTTCCCAAGCCCATCGCCGCCGCCCTGCCCTCTCTACCCTGGGAGGAGGAAGAGCCGCCTCCAGCACCTACCTGCTCTGCTGACACGAGGCGGCAGGGCAGCCCTGCCACTGTGGCCCGAGAGACGCCGTGTGGCCGTCGGGGCAGCAGCCGTAAGGGCTGCGTCTGCAGTCACGGGGCCCCGAGCCAGACTGTGGGGGCTGTCGGAGCAGGGACTGCTGCAGAGCTGGGGCTGGGCCCGGAGCCGACAAGGGGGAACCCCTGTCTCCCCTGGGGTTACCCCGGGCTGAGGGGTGCTCCTGGGCTGCCCACCGCTGGCCTCTGGAGACTAGAAAGAGGAAGCAAAAGACACACAATGCGTCCAGCCCGCTCCTCACCCTCCATCCGCATCCACACCACACCACCTCCATCTCCCCAAGACTACTTTCCCCTCAGCCATCGTCACACTCGCCCTGGACCTCCACCTCCAGGCACCACCCTCTCAGACACCCAGACGCCAGGGCTCTGGGAAGGGGCTGGGACCAAGCTTCTCACCTGAGGCAGGGGCCCCCCGAGGGCTCCCAGGTGTCCAGGGATCACCAAGCGGGGTGTGCACGTCCTGCGTGCTGGGGACCTCTGCAGGGAGCCAGGCAGCCCGTGGAGACGCGGAGGGAAGGAGACAGCATGGGCCTGAGTGGTGGCCAGTCCTGGCCAGGTGCTCCCACCCCACTGCTCCGGCAGGACCCCCAAACCCAGAACAGCACCAGGGAAAAGGAGCAGGACCTATGATTTCATGAATGCCCAGCCACATTTCAAAAGAGTCATATAGTCACGTAGAAAATGTCAAGGTTACATGTTCAGCAAAGAGAAGTACCATGTATAGAATTAGCATCTATGTTATGATTCCAGCCACACAAAACAAAAAATAGTACATACATTTCTTATTGGATTGATGAAAAGAAATAATTCAATTAAAAAATTGGCAAAGAACTTAAATATTTCTCCAAAGATATACAAATGGCCAAAAAGCACATGAAGAAATATTTAACATCATTAGTCATTAGGGAAATACAAATCAAAACCATAATATCACTTCACACCCACTAGGATGTCTGTAATCAAAAAGATAGAATAAGGCTGGGTGCAGTAGCTCACACCTGTAATCCCAGCACTTTGGGAGATCAAAGTGGGAGAATTGCTTGAGCCCAGGAATTTGAGACCAGCCTGGCAACATAGTGAGACCCTGTCTCCACAAAAAAAATAAATAAATTAGCCGGGCATGGTGGCACGTGCCTGTAGTCCCAGCTACTCCAGAGGCTGAGGCAGGAGGATCCCTTGAGCCCAGGAGTTTGAGGTTGCTGTGAGCTAGGTTGATGCCACAGCACTCCAGCCCAGGCAACAGAGTGAGACTCTGTCTCAAAAAAAAAAAAAAAAAGAAAAAGAAAAATGTAGAAAACTGAGTAGAAAAAATTAGGACAACAGGATTTTTTTAAAAACGATACATAAGAGAAAACTTTCAGGACACACCCCAAAATGCTCATAAAGTTTCTGAGTGCTTCAGGGGAAGGGGGCATCCCTCCCTTCTATTTGTTAACGTCTTTCAGATTTTCCATAAAACACATCACTATGATGATGCTTGATTCATACAAGTTACAAAGAATACACTAAGTGACTGTTCATTCCCACATGGACTACATCTTGCCAGTCCTCAGGAATATTAAGAATAGTAATTAAGGACTGAAGACTCCAAAAGTGTCGTGAGATCTTCTTCATTTTATTTCTTAACAGGGGCCCAATCACCCCCTGGGACGGGGGTGATTCGGACTCTTCCCAGATCTGTCGTCTCCCACAGACAAGCCCACATTTCCCTGGCCCTGCGTTCAGTCCCCAGCCTGGCCATTTCTGCCTGCTGTCCCTGTCACCTCGAGCGTAAAGCACCTCTGTGGAGCCTGTCCCGCCGTCTGGCTCTACCACCTTGTGTGACTCCTCTCTTCCATTTCTTCAGGTTTCGTGGGGAGTCCAGGACCCCTCCCTGCATCCCCATCATAGAGGGGCCCCTTTGTTTCTACCCCTCGCTAGGCTTGGAGTCCCACAATCTGCTCCCACAGGCCCCTGCCTCCGCTTCAGTCTGACCCTCAGGCATGGGCCAAGTTTGTCCTCCTAAATAGCTTTCCTAGTGTCACTCCCTAACTCCAAAACTGGCTTCCCCTGGGCCTATTGGATAAATTTAGTGTGAAGCCCTCCAGCCTCCACCCCAGGCCTAAGAGCATCACCCCGAATGGGCCTCCCTCCTGGCACCGCTGTCTACACCCTGGGCAGAGGGCAGTCCTGGGGGCCCCTACTGGTCTCAGAGCCACTGAGTGTGGCCAGAGCACTGAGCAACTGAGTTTCACATTTTAATTAATTGTAAATAATTTTAAATTTTGAAACTAAGGCCACCCAGCTAGCTCAGTAGAGCATGAGACTTAAATTTTAAAACTGACACTTGATTCATTTATTGGAAAACGTTCATGTTTAGAACAACTTGGGCATGCAAATCTACTTTTTCTATTGTAAATTTTATGAGATCTAAATACAGATCAAGTATTCCGGTGCAAATTTAGAATCTGAAATAAGATGTGCTGTAAGTGTCAACTATGCTTGGGATTTCAAAGATTTCGTTTCTAAAAATCTTGTAAGAATATAAAATATCTCATCAATAATTTTTGTACTGATTAGATGAAGATATTTATATTGGGTTGAATATATTGTTTTTGTGGGGAAGGAGAGACAGGGTCTCACTGTGCAGTCCAGCTGGAGTGCAGTGGTGTGATCATAGCTCATTGCAGCTTCCTGGGCTAAAGAGCTCTTCCCACCTCAGCCTCCCGAGTAGATGGGACTATGGGCACACACCACCATGCCTGGCTTTTTCATATTTATTTATTTTTTTTGTAGAGATGGGGGTCTTGCTACATTGTCCAGGCTTCTCTCAAACTCCTGGGCTCAAGTGATCCTTCTGCCTTGACCTCTCAAAGTGCTAGGATTACTGGCGTGAGCTGCTGTACCAGCCTATATTCTTAAATATAAATTCACCTGTTTCTTTTTAAATGTGGCTCTAAAAAATTTAAATTGACGGGCATGATTTGAATTCTACTTGTATGGGAGAGCGCTACTCCGGAGTCTAGAAGATGGAGGGAGGAAGATGACACAGTGGGGTGTCACTCAGCCACCGACCCCTCAGCTGGCCTCATCAGACCTCAGCCCCACCGAGCGCTGCCTTCCCCCAGTACACACGGCATCATTAGTGACAGTACCCAAAATACCGAAAACCACCTATATTCTAAATTATCAACCGATCTTAGACTTTGGTGGAACTCCTAGAAATGAGCCCAGAAGATGCTCACACACAGAATAGCGTTAAGGGGAGGAAACAAACATACAGTTACAAGGAAATACACTAAAGACTAATTAATCTCACACATGGATGGGATTATGGGCAATTTTAATTTTTCTCTATTTACTACTCTTCTAATTTCTCCAAATTTTCCACAACGAGCACACATTACTTTTTTATAATTACAAGAACAGCAGCCACTGCTACCAGCACCCACACACACCACCCAGGGACCACCGTCACCCACGTACCATTAAGGGGCCTGAGGACAGGCCTGCCCAGGTTGGTTTATAAGAAAAGATTTTTTAAAAATTGATAAACAGACCAAGAAAAAAAAAAGAGAAAACGCCCAAATAAAATTAGAAACAAACACTAATATCTAGGATCTGTGAAGAACTCCAACAGCAGCAAAAATACAAATAATCCCATTAAAAAGTAGGCAAAGGGCCAGGCACAGTGGTTCATGCCCATAATTCTAGCACGTTGGGAAGCCAAGGCAAGAGGATTGCCCGAGACCAGGAGTTTGCAACCTGACTGAGCAAGAAAGTGAGACCCTGTCTCGACAAAAAAAATTTAAAAATTAGCCAGGCATGATGGTGCATGCCTGTAGTCCCAGCTACTTGGGAGGCTGAGAAGGGAGGATCCCTTGAGCCCAGGAGTTCAAGGCTTCAGGGAGCTATGATCACACCACCACATTCCAGCCTGGGCAACAAAGCCAGACTCTGTCTCTGAACTATCTCTTAAAAAAAAAAAAAAAAAAAGTGGGCAAAGGACATGAACAGTCATTTCTCAAAAGACATATAAATGGCTAACAGGTATATGAAAAAATGCTCAACCTCGCTAATCATCAGGGAAATGCAAATCAAAACCATAATGAGATACCATCTTACCCCAGTTAGAATGGCTATTATCAAGAAGACAAACAGTAACAGATGCCGGCAAGGATACAGAAAAGGGAACTTTCATACACACGGTTCATGGGAATGGAAATTAGTAGAGTCATTACAGAAAACAGTATGGAGGTTTCTCAAAAAAGACTGCAAACAGACCTACCATATATCCAGCAATCCTACTACCGGATAGTCATTCAAAGGAAAGGAAATCAGTCTATCAAAGGGAGACCTGCACAATTACTGCAGCACGACGCCCAATAGCCAAGACACGGAACCAACGTTAGTGTCCGTCAGGGGATACATGCATAAGGAACACGTGGTATCTGTACACAACGGAATACCATTCAGCCTTAAAAACAATGAAAGCCTGGCCGGCTCACACCTGTAATCCTAGCGCCCTGGGAGGCCGAGGCGGGTGGATCCCTCAAGGTCAGGAGTCCAAAACCAGCCTGAGCAAGAGAGAGACCCTGTTTCTAACTAAAAAGAGAAAGAAATTAATTGGCCAACCAAAAATATATAGAAAAAATTAGCCAGGCATGGTGGCGCATGCCTGTAGTCCCAGCCACTCGGGAGGCTGAGGCAGGAGGATCGCTTGAGCCCAGGAGTTTGAGGTTGCTGTGAGCTAGGCTGATGTCACGGCACTCTAGCCCAGGCAACACAGTGAGACTCTGTCT
>CAUYRT010033211.1:0-19422 GCA_963574885.1 Lepilemur ruficaudatus
CACTTTGTATGGAACCAGAAAAGACCTCATATAGCCAAAGCAATCTTAAGCAAAAAGAACAAACTGGGAGGCATCAGTCTTCCAGACTTCAAGCTGTACTACAAAGCAATGATAATTAAAACAGCTTGGTAATGGCACAAGAACAGAGACATTGATCTTTGGAACAGGACTGAGCCTCCAGGGATGAAACTATCTGCATATGGCAATCGAATCTTTGACAAAGCAGACAAAAATATACATTGGGGAAAGGAATCTCTTTTCAATAAATGGTGCTGGGATAACTGGATAGCTACATGCAGAAGAATGAAACTGGATCCCTACCTCTCACCACTCACAGAAATACACTTAAGATGGTTAACAGACCTAAACCTAAGGCAGGAAACCTTAAGAATCCTAGAAGAAGATGTTGGGAAGACTCTTTCAGACATTAGCCTAGGCAAACAATTCTTAAAGAAGACCCCCAAAGCATTCACCACAGCAACAAAAATAAACAAATGGGATCTGATCAAATTAAAAAGCTTCTGCACTGCCAAGGAAACTATTATTAGAGCAAATAGACAACCTACTGAATGAGAGAAAATATTTGCTCTCTACACATCCAATAAAGATCTGATAGTAAGAATCTATCTAGAACTTAAAAGAATCAACAAGAAAAAAATCAAAAAGCCCCATCAATAAATGGGCAATGGAAATGAACAGAAACTTTTCAAAAGAAGGCAGAATAACAGCCATCAAACATATCAAAAATGCTCAACATCTCTAATCATTAGAGAAATGCAAATCAAAACCACAATGAGATACCACCTAAACCCAGTGAGATTGACTTCTATCAAAAAATCCCAAGATAACAAATGCTGGCGAGGATGTGGAGAGACAGGAACACTCTTACACTGCTGGTGGGGCTGCAAATTAGTGCAACCTCTGGGAAAAAGAATTTGGATATACCTCAAAGAGCTAAAAGTAGAAATATGATATGATCCATCAATAGCATTATTAGGCATCTCCCCAAAAGAGCAAAAGACATTCTATGATAAAGACATCTGCACCTGAATGTTCATGGTAGCACAATTCACTATTGCAAGGACATGGAAACAACCCAAGTGCCCATCAATTCATGAGTGTATAATTAAAATTGGGTATATGTATGCAATGGAATATTACTTAGTTATAAGAAACGACAGTGATCTAGCACCACTTATATTTTCCTGGGTTGAACTTGAGCCCATTATTGGAAGTGAGGTGACATGTACTTGCCATCAAATTGGTACTGACTGATTAACACCATGGTGCTCACATGATGGTGGTGTTCTCCAGGGATTAGGGGGTTGGGGGGTAGACTCACAACTGAGGGACACCTCTAACCCTTGCTAGGGAGAGGCAAACATAAAATGTAACCATAATGTTTGTACTCTCATAATTTCCTTAAATTAAAAAAAAGAAAAGAAAAGAAAAAGAAATTAAGTCTAGAATCCTGTAAAAAATAAAAAAAATAAGAATCATTTCCTATATACCCCCAGAAAATTTCTATTGTAATATTTACCTTTTCCTTCCTTTTTTATTAAATATATATACATATTAGGTGGAAGAGACAGATATCCAATGAATAAGAATTCTTAATCCTTCATGGAGATAATCCTTCTTCAAGACTGAAAAGGAAAAGATTCCACTCTTTAAATGTGGGCTATGATAGTAACTCAATTTCAAAGAGAACAGTATAAAAAGGAGAGTATCTTTATACTCGAGAAATTTCATAAAAACTACTTTAGATTAAGGGCAATAGCAACAGTCAAAATCATGTTGATAGTATGTACCGTAGATGTTTTGATGAAAATGACATTTGATCTCTGCGGTCTTCTTCTACAAAACTAATCCCAATATAATCATAGAAAATAGTTCAAGTTCAGTAGAGGAGCACTCTACAAAATGCTTGACCTGTACTTTTTACAATATATCAAGGTTTTCCAAAACCAAAGAAATTCTAAGAAACTACACAGCCAGCGGGAGCCAAAGGGGTTATGACAAGTGAATATAACGTGCTATTTTACATGAGATCTTGGAACAGGGGGAAAACAATAGATAACACCTGAGGAAATCCAAATAAACTATTGACTTTAGCTAATACTAATGCACCAATATTGTTCATTAATTGTATCAAACATGCCATAATAGTGTAAGGTAGTAATAATAGGGCAACTGCATAAGGGAATATATGGAAACGTTCTGCACTGTCTTTTCATTTTTTACCTGACTCTGCAACTGGTTTAAAAATAAGTCTATTTTTCAAAAAGCTACTTGTCAAATATGAAGAGGACCTCTATAATTTGCATATATTATTATTAAAAATATTTTTATTAATATGATCTCATATCATTGGTAATGTCTCACTTACTCTCAAATATATCCAAAGTATTTAGCAAGCATAGTTTTAATGATTTGTTCTTAACATATTTCATGTGAAGGAATAATCCTTTATTTTGCCTGTTATGCTATATTAATCACAGCAATACAAAGTAGGTGGAAACTGTATCTTCTTTTTATCAAAGATTCTTAAGTATAATTGTGTGATAAAGAAAAAAATAACCTATGAAATCACACAATGGAAAAGCACATTTTATTTATTTCTAGCTTGTGAATTTCTTTGCCGTACTATGTTGATTCATAGTAGTCATAATTGCCATAAAAATTAGACACAAGATATTTATTGTCACAATAACGATTGAATGTTATTGCCAAATGCTAAGGACAAATAATGCTTAAAAACAGTGCTAATTCCAGTGTTCTCCATAGGGAGTTCTTAAATATACATATACATAATTAAAGATAAGATGTTTTAAAACTCATATTCTCTACAGGAAAACACGTAAAGCATTTTTAGTAAACAACTAAGACCAAGCAGTTGTGTACACTGATTTCTGTTATATTTATTTAGGTGTCTATTTTACATGAAGCTCTTTTTGTTCCATAGTGAATCCGAAATATGCAGAGAGTTTCTTTTGGATTCCCACAACCCTTACCCCACACCTCCTCTGTGTTCTTTTACTTCATTTACATACCCTGGAACTGTTATCTCTGCTCAACTCTCACTATCCATGTGACTGTTTATGATTTTGCTTCTCTCCTCCATCAGCTTGGTCCTAATAACATCTTTTGGCTTCTCATTTTAAGTAGTATTAAACACAATGCAACATAAGCATAGTTTAACGGAAATACATATACACTTTGAAATTAAATAGCTTTGAGTTCAAATCCTGACTTTGCTACTCACTAGATTTGTGTTTGGAAAAAAGTTATTCAACTTTTCTGAACAACAGCTTCATTTTTCAAGTGAGAGCAAAGCTTTGATTTACGATAGTCAATCTAAAATGCTCACCATGCTGCCTTTAACAGATGTCCGTTCCTTTTCACTTTTCCAATCTATTTTCAATTCCAAATCCTAGGTTGTTCACACATTCACCTGTCCTTGTTTTTGTTTTTGTTGCTGTTACTATTGCTCACAATCTGTCAGATCCCGCCCAAGGGCAGCATCATGGGGAGCATGATTTCCAAACCAATATTCCTCTTTCTGAACTGCAGTAATCCTTTCAATGATTTCTACTTGTCACCTACCACAGTCCAGTCATTTCCTACCATCCACAGGTTGCAAGGGCTATCCTTACCCTTTCTCCTTGGAGATGACACTCTATTATACTTTACTGGAAATTTAGATGCCACCTGATAGAAACTCTTATAATTTATTGCCTCCGTACCTAAAAATGCATGTTCATCCATATTCATCCACATAAAAATAGTATTCTTTCTGCCATCTGGGCCTAAATGGTGTGTATATGTATATGTGTGTGTGCGTGTTTGTGTACACATATGTACATGTGTGAGAGAGGGGGCTGTGTACATGGCTTTGTTCTCTACAACCTCTGAAAATGGCCTTACCTTAACTCTTATTTGAACTTGTCTTTATTAATTTTCCTTTAATATACAACCTCAAGAAAGCTGATCCTTTATTTTTTTAATTTCTATATTCCTGTGCTTAGAACAGTGCTTGGGGTGTAGCCAGTGCTCTGACTTTTTAGTAGCATGCTTATAATAATTTATTTGTAATTATATGATTATAAAGATTAGTTACATATTTGAATGATATACCTCTAAAGTTTTCTATGTTCAGCTAAGAGTTACATTTGACATCACAAAAGACAGGCTTTTTTCCTCCCTTACTTTACCTTTATTGTTTCATTGGCAAGATCATTGAAATAGCAATCTATAGTCACTGCTGCACAAACTTTATTTTTTAAACTGTTTATGTTTTATTTTAACATAATACTTGATACATTTAAATCCACTTATTTAAGTAGTGAACCTCATGTTTATTTCTCTTAACTATAGAATTGTGTATCTACCTCCTCTATAACTCTCCATGCATATATAGAGGTCATCTCTAAATTAATATAGTCAAAACTGAACCTCCAAACATGGTCTCCCCAACTCCTTCTCATCTAAATAAAAAGCATCATCATCTATATATTCACTAAAGCCAAAATCTAGGAGTTATCCTTCTTGATTTCCTTATCTCTTCTCAACCTCAAAATCTAAACAAGTATCATCGAATTCACCTTCAAAATACGTCCCACATCTGTCTACTTTGTTTCAGCTCCACTGATAATCTCCAAAGCCAACATCAGTTTATCCCAGTTTTTTCATTATAACTCCATTATCTCATCCTCCTTTCATTATCATTTTTTTAAATTTTCGTTGCTTTTTTTCAATATATTAAGGGGGTACAAATGTTTTAAAAAGCTTCTGCACAGCTAAAGAAATAATCAACAGAGAAAATAGACAACCTACAATGGGAGAAAATATTTGCAAACTGTGTATCCAATAGAAGGCTGATACCTAGAATCTACAAAGAACTCAAACAAATCAGCAAGAAAAAAACAAAAACACCATTAAAAAGTGGGCAAAAGACACGAACAGAAGTTTTTCAAGAGAAGATAGACAAATGACCAATAAACATGAATAAATGCATAACATCACTAATTACCAGGGAAATGCAAATTAAAACAATGAGATAGGACCTCACCCCAGTCAGAATGGCTTTTATTAAAAAGTCCAAAAACAACAGATCCTGGCTTGGATGCAGAGAGAAAGGAATGCTTATACACTGTTGGTGGAACTGCAAATTAGTACAATCTCTATGGAAAACAGTATAGAAATTTCTCAAAGAACTAAAAGTCGACCTACTGTTTGATACAGCTATCCCACTATTGGGTTTCTACCTGAAGGAAAAAAAAGTCATTTTATCAAAAAAAAAAAAAAAGAAAGAAAGAAAGAAAGAAACCTTGAATGTTTATTGCAACACAATTCACAATGGCAAAGATGTGGAATCAACCCAAGCACCCATCAATTTATGAATGGATTAACAAAATTAATGTTGTACCCTGTAAATATATATTATTATCTTTCAATTTAAATTAAGTACATTGCAAAACTAAAACCAAACAAAAACAAATATGGATGCCCCTGTAATGCCTATGTATTATGCTATATTATGTCTTGGCAATTATGTATCGTGATATTCTGGTATTCAAAATGTAGATGAAGAAAATGTATACATTATTATCTCTCTGTCTTTATCTCTCTCTCACTCCCTCTATCTCTCACTTTTTAATGAAATAATTAATGGTTAGGTTTTTTTGTTGTTTCAGTAATTCAAATGCTTACTTAGCATTTATTTCTGGTTCTTACTAGTTAGAGTTTATATTAAGGGATAATGAAATAATACTCAATTCACTCAAATTATCAGAAGATAATTTTCTGAGTGAATTTTCTTTAAAAGATGGGTATTTATTTGAAACAATTTAGTAAATGTTTTGAACTTTTTCAATATTTCTGATTTAGATGATTTGTGAATTTATAGAGTGAACTAGCTACTTAGCATCAATGTTAACACATAAGTTGACAATATCAATTAATCAATTCTTTTGACTTATTTTGAAATGTGTTTATCTTCTTAACTTACACTGTATGGTATTTAATATTATTTTTACGGCAAATCTCAATATTCAAAGCCCTTCTGAGCACCATCATAGCAAGTAGCATAGCATCATCCTTCAGGTTTTTCATGTCATAATCTGAAGAAATGATGAAATGGTCACATTGGGCCAAGAGACAAGTGCATGCACAATAGTCTGATTCACTGCAGCTTATGCTGTAAAACTATCATACTCATATGTCATGATTTGAACAGCACAAAAAACCAGTGGTGGGGGGGATGAGGGTTTGAAGAGAAAAAATAATAGCAGTTTTTTAATGGGGACTGATCAACAATAAAGGTAGTTAGTTCAGCCAAGTGAAACATAGAGAAAATTGGTAAAGGGTAATTCTGGCAGGAGACAAAATGAAACTCAGTTCATGAGGCGGAAGCTAAACTTTGCCTTGATAATAAGTCAATACTGACCGTAGGTTGTATTGGTAAAAAATAAATTCACTCTCAGGTTTTACGTAATGATCATAGATGGTTGTTAACAAAACAATGAGGTCATTAAGAGATCAGGTAAAATGAATTCCATTGGAATATAACTGTTCATAACAATTTAAAGAATTGCTGTCTCTATCTCAATGCACTAAGCTACCTAACTTTCATGAATGCTTTTAGTAACTCTCAGAAAGAAGTCTAGGTAAAATCAATGGATTCAGGATGGACAGAGTCAAATATTAAGCCTAATATTCTCTTCTACATTGTAGGGAGACCAATTAGCTAATTTATGCCAATTATCTTCCTTTGGCAAGATAATTCCTTTTGCCTCGAATTATTATATAATCCCTTAATACGCTTGTGAGTTAATGCATGCTGTTTAATCTCATTTATTTTTATCCCATGAATTATCATTTTAATTTAAGCAATGTCTTCCCTGTCATTGTGAAACTTATATGCACCACTAGACTGATACCCAATCCAATATGTTTAAGGCTAACTGCAATTGACCGTCTTTCTCTGACAGTGTTAACAAAGATTGTCCCTTAGGTACACAGAGAAGCATATGGTATTTAAGGAGTTTAACATTGTCTATTAGCCCTCTGCATATATTTCTCTTCTCCAACTTCCCTGGTAATTCTTTATTTCCCTAAATAGATTACAGGTGGGTTTTTCTTTTAGTGTACTGGATACTATTACAGATTAATAGTTTGAGTGATCCAATGAAGTTGTCAATTCTTTACAAACATGTTCATAATAAAGGACACTAATTTCATTCAACTTTAACTCAACTAATACTACAATGGTCTCCTCAGAGCAGAACATAATTACACTCTTAGAATATAATGGTAGAAAGAAAGCATTACCACTTACAATGTATTGAAAGAGATGGGAAATTTGAAAATTAAAATATAGTAGTGAAACTGTTGGAAAAGTGGTTTGCAAAGGTATATGTACCCAAACCTTCCTTTCATTATTGTAACTATTTCAAAGTTGCTTTGAATCCCTTATGGGAGCTAAAGAAATTACATGCCTCCAATTGTTTTGTATACAAAATGACATTCACACCTTAATCTGCTATTTCAGGACTTCACTTTATAGTCTTCTCTAAAAACACCTTCCCTGTATAATTTTTGTGCTATGTTTATACATATATATATATTTTTTTACAGTTATACTAATTGGACCACTGTTCTCAATATCCTTTCAATGGAAAGTCCACCAATTTTGTTAACATATTTCTAAATGGAGTTCATCCCATTGGGACTGGTTCAAATGGCAATTTTTCATAAAATCTTGTCCTAATACTACCAGCTGCTACCAAACTTCTTTTTCTGCTAAATGTAGCTATGCTTCTTTCTTGACATGTATCATATTCCTGTTTAATTCCAGGCATTTGCCTGTATATTTAATCCGTCCAACATGGTATAAGTTACTTAAATATAACAATAGTAATAGCAGCAACTTTAAGACAATACCAGCTAATCTTTATTGAATGCTTATGTATGTGAAAATACTGTTTGAGGAATGTCTAGGAAATTTACTTATGTTAAATTTCCTATATCAGTCTTTATTTAATCATCTCTATGACCCCTCCCAATCATCAAATGAGGAAACCACGGCATGGAGAGATTAAATAGTTTATGGAAGTAACAACTTGTCACTTTAGAACTTTTTGTTCTGTTAGAAACAAGTCACAAGCTTGCCCCTTCTTAAAAGGAAATTACACAGGGATGTGACTAGCGAGAGATGAAGACAATTTGAGCTATGTCATAGTCTTTCCATCACAGTTCATTTCCTTGCCCCCAGTGATCTGTGTCCTTCCCATAGGGGAAATGCATTCACTTCCTACAAATACTGAGAAGAGTCCCATCCCAAGAAATTATCTGCTCAAAGCCTAGTCATTCATCACCTAAAGTAAATGCAGGTGAGATTGAGTCTCCCTGGGGGTAGTTTGTTCCCACACAATCAATCTATAAGAGACAAGTTTTCTGTCTCCCACACAATAAACACCTAATGGTAGAATGGAGGGTAGCAGAAATAGACATTTCTGTTCAAAAACAGTGACAAAAAATTCACTGGTCCTTAGCGATTTTAAATTTGAGCCAGTAAAACTTGTTGGATGTTCACCACTGGATTTCAAAGCCTGGGGATAACTTTCCATGGCTCTCCCTCCTACTTCTGCATTCTTCATCCAGCATCTCCTTCATCTTTCCTTTTTCCACAAAAGTAAAATATATTTGTGCCTAAGTGGTGTTATCAGCCTACTCCTGCCTATAGAATTTCAGAAGTCTGAAAGCCTTTTTGTTTTCTACTCTCCTTGTTCCTTTTGGTCCATGTTGGCAGTGTTTTTGCTAAAACAATTTCCTCAAGAAGTGAGTAGAACTTCTGTGTATTTCCCAGGGGTTTGCTCTGTTAGACAAAAGTCACAGCCATAAATTCCTTCTAGGCAACCCCTCCTCTCTCTAGGCCTCCCATAGGGAGGAGTGAGTGACAGGTAATTATAGGTTCTAATGTTAGATTGAGAAGATCTGTGAGACAAAACTTTGATAACTTTAAAAGTCTGTTTTTGTGACTGAATACTCATCTTTTCAAGTTTTATCAAAAGGTTGTATAATCACACCCAAGTTTTATCTAAAGATTATGTTTTCCTCACAGCTCATAGAAACAATTTCCTAATTTTAGTATCTTTTGCCTCCTGGAAAAGTTCAGAATTTTGAAAATTATCAAGTCCTTTCAGTTTGAAAGTTCTTTTTCAAAATTATCTTCCTATATTCTCACATTTTACTATAAACAGCAAGAAAAACTCAGGTGACATCTTCACTTTTCTTGAAGATCTCCTGAGCTAAATAACCAAATTCATTACTTATATTTTCTGTTTTCTGTATAACTACCAGAGACAATTTTGCTAAGCTCTCTGTCTGTATGTGTTCAGGATCTCCCTTTATCCAGTTTCTAAGAGCATGTTCCTCATTTCCTTTTGAGCCATCACTGGTGGTGTCCTCAAAGTTCTGTTTCATAATAGTCTGTTTAAGGAAATTTAGTCTTTATTGGGCTCTTCATATATTTCCCAGCCTTTGACTACTATCGCCTTCTAAAGCCATTCCCCGATTTTGAGGTATTTGTTAGAGCAGCACCTCCATTCCAGGTACCAAAGTCTGTATGATATCTACTGCTGTGTAACGAATTATTACAAACTTAGCAGCATAAAACAATGCACATTTATTATCTATGAGTTTGTGAGGGTCCAAAACTCAGGCATGACTCAGCTGAATCCTACGCTTCAGGGTCTCTCCCAAGGCTATAGTGGAGATGTTGGTCAGGCTTGGGGCTCATCTTTGACTCTACTGGGGAATAGATTGTACATCAAACTCATGTGGTCTTTGACTGTATTCACTTCTTCCTAGACTGTCAGACTGAGGGCTTCAGCTCCTTCCTGGCATTTGGCTACAGGCTGCCTTTAGTTTCTTGCCAAACGTATCTCCTCCACATGATGACATACTTCAACAGAGTGTGCAAACAGAAAAGTCAATAGAGAAGGCTGCTAGCAAGGCAAAATTACAGTTTTATGTAATGTAATCAGTCAGGTGGCATTCTTTTATTTTTTTCTGTATTCTATTTTTTAGAAGCAAATAATATCTCTCACCTATAGTCAAGAGGAAGGTATTACATAGGGGATGGGTACCAGGAGGCAGGGATAATTGGGGCTGCTTTAAAGTTTGTCCACTACAGGAGATGAAACCATCATATCTGAGAACTTTTTATGATCCTAGAAGGTATGAGAAAGCATAACAGTGAGATAGAGTCAGTGTGCCTGAATTTCAAGGTTATAAACCCCACCTCTGATTAAAGAGAATAAAGACTTTAAAAAAATTCTAGAATGCAATGTAAATGTGATATATAAGTTTTTATAATAATCACCATTCCAGTTAAGCACAATCTTCATATATACTTGGCATATAATAACTGCTAACATTTTAGCATGCAGTGTATGTTCAATATATGTCATCCTAAAAGCAGTATCATGAGCACTGGCCACAGATCTGGGTTCAATCTCCCGTTTTGATAGTGACTATGTATGTGTGTTTGTGTGTGCATATTATGTAGTTTATAATGTGTGCTTTTAAATAATCCTTAATTTTGCAATGGCTCCATCTCCCAACCTAATTGTCAGGAGTACACCTAAATAGTAATCATTTCACTTTTCTGAGAAACCTCTATTTTTTTAGATACCTGAAGAACAGAGTTAAAATTCCAAAGGATTCTTCTAAAGCTCTTCATAATCTACTTTAAATCTTCTTATTTAAATTCATATCTTACCGAATTTCCTCTAAACCTCCAAAGGATTATGTAAACATTCCCATCAGGGTCTTGAAAGAACCATGAAGCAGAGGAGGAGCTACCCTACAGGAACTGTGGACTTCAGTACAGGAATGCAGAGACTGCCAACATGTGGTCCAGGGAAATAAATATCTTACCTTATTTTACCTCCTGCCTGTAAATATCCTCATGGTGCTTTCGTGTTTTCCATCAGCATGTGCTAACTGGAAGTTCCTTAGGATCCTATTGATAGATTCTAAATGGATATATGCATACACATACACATCATACATGGAGAGATACATACACACATACATATATGCATATATATGTCATCCCTTGGTGTCTGTGAAGGATTGGTTCCAGGACCCCTTTAGATACCAAAATCACAGATGCTCAAGACCCTTATATAACATGGCATAGAACATTTGAATATAACCTACACACATCCTCCCATACATTTTAAATCATCTCTAGATTACTTATAATACCTAATACAACATTTTTTTTGTAAATAGTTGTTATACTCTATTTTTTTGTTTTATTTTTATTGTCATATTATTATTTTAATTGTATTTTCCTTCCAAATATTTTTGACCTACAGTTGATTGAGTCTGTGAATGCAGAACCCCTGGATACAGACGTCTAACTGCATACTTAAATTTAATTATATGAATAAGCAAGTAATCCTATACCCCACTATTCATTGGGATATTCTGGGGCTCTTGACAGGTGAAAGTTCATTATGGTGTATGCTTACAAAAATAATAAAAAGAGAAAAGTGTTTCTATATATACAGATTCAGAGGATTTATCATCTGACCAGTTGAGACTATCCCTTCCCAACTTGAGTGAGGATTGGCTGACTGTACAAATTTCTCATATTTAAATGCTAAGAATTTGAACATCAAGAGCATAGATTCTCCTGGCTGATATCAGTTGGTGGCATGGTTCCTATGTGGACTTTGGATCATTTCAGAAATACTTGATAAGACATGACTCTATTCTCTGCTTGCTCTTCCATACAAATAACTATTGGAGTCCAGGTGGATATATGACTGATTATCAGATACATAGCATGCAAATATTTTCTTCCATCTGTAGGTTGCCTATTTGCTCTAATGATTATTTTCTTGGCTGTTCAAAAGCTTTTTAATTTGATCAGTTTCCATTTATCTATTTTTATTGTTGCTGTGATTGCTTTTAGGTATTCTTCATATTCTTTAACTAGGCCAATGTCTACAAGAGTTTTTCCAACATTTCCTTCTGGTATTCTTATGGTTTCATGCATTAGGTTTAAGTCTGTTATCCATCATGAATTAATTTTTTGTGATTGATGAGAGGTACAGGTCTTGTTTCAGTTTTCTACATGTGGCTATCCAATTCTTCCAGCACCATTTAATCAATAAGGATTCTTTTCCCCAGTGTATATTTTTGTCTGCTTTGTCAAAAATTAGATGGCAACATGAGGATAGTTTTATATCTAGGAGCAGACCAATATCAAGTAATAAAATTGAAGCAGCAATAAAAAAATCTTCCAACAAACAAAAAGTCCTGGACGAGATGGTTTCACAGCCAAATTTTATCAGACTTACAAAGAAGAACTGGTACCTACCCTGTAAAAATTATTCTATAGCTTCAGGAAGGAAGGAATCCTCCCCAACACATTTTATGAAACCAACATTATCTTGATACCAAAGGCAAGAAAGGACTCAAAAAAGAAAACAAAAACAAAAACAGCAACAAAACTATAGACCAATATCCCTTATGAATATGGATGCAAAAATTCTCAATAAAATCCTAGCAAACCAAATTAAGCTACTCATCAAAAAAAAAAAAAATCCATCATGACCAAGTGGGTTTCATCCCAGAGATGCAGGGGTAGTTCAACACACTCAAATCTATAAATGTAATTCACCACGTAAATGGAAATAAAATAAAGACCATGTAATTCCCTCAATAGATGCAGAAAAAACATTTGACAAAATTCAGCACCCTTTTATGATATTAATGCTTAACAAAATAGGCATAAACAGGGCTTTACCTCAAAATGATAAAAGCCATATATGAAAAATCCACAGCCAACATCTTACTGAATGGGGAAAAATTGAAAGCATTCCCACTTAGAACTGGAACCAGACAAGGTTGACCACTATCACTGCTGTCACTATCACTATTCAACATGGTGCTAGAAGTCTTTTCCAGAGCAATCAGATAAGAGAAGGCAATTAAGGGTTTCCAAATGGAGACAGAAGAGATAAAACTATTGCTCTTTGCTGTTGATATGATTTTATGTTTAGAAAACCCCAAAGAATCTGCCAAGAGACTACTGAAACTGATAAATAAATACAACAAAGTCTCAGGTTACAAAATTAATGTATACAAATTAGTAGCTTTCATATATGCCAATAACAGTCAAGCTGAGAACCAAATCAAAGACTCAATAACTTCAGCAGTATCAACAAAGAAAATAATATACCTGGGAATATATTTAACTAAGAAGGTGAAAGACCTCTACAAGGAGAACTAGGAAACACTGAAGAAGGAAATAGCAGAGGATGTAAACAGATGGAAAAACACACATCATACTCATGCATCAGCAGAATCAACATTGTTAAAATGTCTATACTACATAAAGTGATTTATAGATTCAATTCAATCCCTATTAAAATACTAATATCATTTTTTGCAGAACTTGAAAAAAATAATTCTACACTTTATATGGAATCAGAGAAGACCCCACATAGCAAAAGCAACCTTAAGCAAAAAAAGAGCAAATTGGGAGGCATCAGTTTTGCAGACTTCAAGTTATACTACAATGCTATAATAATCAAAACAGCATAATATTGGCACAAGAACAGAGACATAGAACAGTGGATCTGCTTCTTTTTTTTTTTAATGTGTTTTTACTTGGTGTGACTCCTATTGCTTTAATATTTAAGATTTTTCCTAATGTTTTAAAAGTTTTAAATTCATTCACTATTTTAAAGTATTAGAATATTTTTATGCTTATGCTCCTTTAATCATTACTTGGAAATATTTAATGAAAGTAATATATTTGTAATATTCATCATTCACCAAATTTGCTCTGAGAAGACTCAGCCCCTCCTTTGTTACCCCATCTAATTTACCCTTGCTTCTTGTTTTCATCTATCCTCCCACCCTGACATGGCTTTGATAGAAACAAACAAATAAGCTTTCTCATAGATCATCTCAGTATCTTACTTGAGCAATCTTCGCTTCATTATGATTTCTATATTTTCTTCTTTCCTATTTTTCAAGCTCAGCTAGGCCCTAGCCTTTCTCATCACTCTTGGTCTGGCTCTTCCTGCTGTCTGAATGCCCTATGTTCAGGTATCTGCTTGGTTGATCCTCACCTTCTTAAGATTGTCAATGGAGTCTTGCTACCTTACTTGATACTATTGTTTCCATTCCTTCTTGTCCAGGCATGTTTTTTTCTTTTGTAGCACTAATCACTTTCTCACATACTATGTATCTTAATATTTTATTATACTTATTATTTATTTTCTGTTTTCCCCACTAGAATAAAAATTCCACAAGAGCTGGGGTCTTTGTCTATGTGTTTTATAGGTGTATCCTAAGTGCTGGGATAGAGTTAGACCATATTAAGTCCACTTATGTATTTTTGAATAAATGCATGAATGCATGGTTAAAAGCAATTTTAATCCATATGTCATATGTCAGTTGAGTACTACTCACTCCTAATGATTGGTTTATATTAGTTTAAATTTAATTTCACAATCTATGAGAGTCTATGAACCTCCCCATGATTTTTTCAAACATGAACATTTATAAAAATTTACATAGCAATTTTTCTTAGAATTGTGTAATGTTTGATAATTTTTATTATCTTTCTTATGGTTTTATATTTTCTATATTCATAGTAATTGAAATATGGCACTTTTATTTTTATTATAAAAAGCAATATTTTTGTTAAAAAGAAAGGGACAGGTATTCTATAAGTAGGAGAAATCTATTCAACTGGAGTATTTATTAAAGCTTATAGATTCTTACACTTTTACTTTTGACCCTTGGGACCTATGTCACTTTTTAAAGGTTTTGGTAATATGGGATCTGCACAGCTTTAACTTATTATAATGGGATTAGAGAGCAAACTGATTTCTTACTCATTTACTTATAGCTTAAACCTTACTTTCAGAACTACACCCACACCCAAGATATCAAGATACATAGTTAGAACCTCTCATTTACTGGAAAAATGCCTAAATGATATAAATGGCAGTTTGAATGCTGAATTTGAAAATTTAAATCTGTAAATTGACATCACAGTATCTCCTATAGAATAAGTAAGCATCAAAATGGTATGGTGATTTAAAAAGTCTTTAAATACTACCATTTGTTTATTTAAGGTTAGAAATGCTATTCCTTTTGGAAAATAGGCTGCAGAGTTGTTAATATGTTAATTAAATTTTTGGCAAACACTATATTTCAATCAAATGACAAATAAATTGTCTAATAAATACCTCTTGTAAATTAGTGAAGAATTTTTGCTATTTTGACATTAATATATAATCAAAAAAGGTTGAATATTTCAAAAACAATAAGTTAATTGTGAATACTTGTTTTTAATGTCTAGCTAGTCTTATATGACTCTGATAGAACAATAAAATAACTCACTTTAGGTCATTTTGATAATGCTACATGACATCCATGTCAGAAGAAAAATTGTTCATTGAAGCTGCCTAAAGGCAGAGCCACAGGAATGATATTTTACCCCTTGTGGTGATTTTATGTTTTTTTCAGCTTGTAATTGCATAAAATGTCAAGAAAGAGAATGCCTCTAAGTAAAATGCAATACACATCAACTCTAAGAATTAAAAACAAAGAATGCTAACTAGCTGTTTTCCTAGTATGGATAATAGGTTTCCTTAAGGGTACTGAAAGCAGAAATGGTATTACATGTTGTCAAGAGGGCAGAGATTATTGAAACATGCTACCTCATGAAAGAGAACAGAAATGTTTTACTTATAAAATAGGATGCATAAAATGGAAATATAGAGATCTGTAAACAAATATATTACAACATCCTTTTACCTTTGCCATTGTATTTTCAGATGCCATAAAAATAGATAATAGTTGAATTTTACAAAAAATTAGAAAAATCTTCTTAATTTTTTCATTGAAATAATCATAATTAATTAATCAAAACGTTCTAATTTCTGGGGCAAGGAAAGAAATAGAAATCTTCTATTTTGCAGCATCAAGTAGGTTGATATTAGAGATACATTTGAACTCTGATTTAAAGAACTAGTTAAATAGTTAGGCATTAGTCATTAGGGGATGATGGAGATTTAAGATTTCTCACAGGTGTCTAAATTGGGTGACTGTGTAAGTTATTGTACCATTCTCTGGGATAAACAAAAATGATATAATAAGATACATGGGCAAAAATGGGTTTAGATGTTTCTGAAGCAGGAAGGGGTGATCATAGGACTCCATGGAGCTATGGAGAAAACGATGGAAGAGAAATTGTCTTAGCCACTTATTTGAGCAGGAGAGGGGGGAAGGGGGAAAGAGAGAGAGAGAGAGAAAAGAAGAAGAAGAGGAAGAAGAAGAAGAAGAAGAAGAAGAAGAAGAAGAAGAAGAAGAAGAAGAAGAAGAAGAAGAAGAAGAAGAAGAAGAAAGAGGAGGAGGAGGAGGAATATAGATGAGAGGAAAATTGGGTCAAAGAAACACTTCAAAGTTATACAGAAGTACAGAGAAGCCATAAATTCAACATAAATTTACTTTTCACATTATAGGTAATGAATGTGAGAAAATGGCTATTTGACAGGACACCAGAGTGCATGTATAAGAAAGAGAGGGAAAGTACAGATACTGGGTGAACTGGAAAAAAGATTTGTGCACATAAAGAATAAAGGGTCCTGGGCTACAAGTAAGAGGAAATAAGCAAATGCGAGGGCAGCTTGCTAAGATAAAGGTTAGGAAAAAACAGCATTGGTGAGATTGAAGAACATTTTAAAGGCAAGCAAGAAAGTAGCAGGCACACAAAAAAATAAGAGATCTTGTTGAATAACGGTCTATTTCTTGCTGCATATAGTTTGAAAGAAGGAATAGAAATTTCAAAAGAAATTTGAGAAGATACATTTTATCTGAAGCCATCAACTAAAGTGCCCCACACCCAGGCCTCGCTTTGAATGGCTTTTGTATATCTAGCAATCTGGAGACAGAAAAGATAATCAACTGCTTAGGAACTCCCCTTCTAGCTAAGTAATTTAAATGCGCCTGAATATGATATCGGAAAGTTTTGGAAAAGTGAGAACTTCGCCTCCACCTGAACAGAGACAACATAAACATTTGAGAGTCTATTTTCGCTTGTTACAATATAGGCGAGAAAGTGGCCTTCCGTTTTGCTAAGAGTTCAAGTCCAAGCCCAAGTTCAGGCCCAAGAGTTCAAGTCCTGTGAGGTTGTATGTGCCAAGGGTGTGGAGAGGAAGAAAGTTGGCAGAATAGCAAACTCCTTCATGAATGATATTGAGTAACCCAGAAGTATTTTGGTGCCAGCTACAAAATAAGGAGAGCACAGTTAATATTAAAAGAAAAATAATTCCATGACCAAATGGAAAAATGATTACTGGAAGAAGACAATGCAGAACAGCCTTGTCCAAGTTCTGGGGTGTGTCATGTAATGGGCACCTTTACTGGAGAGAATGACAGGAATAAGAGGCAAGTTTGAAGAGATTGTTTCCAACCTCCCATGTGACATTTTAAAAATGTCAGGTAATGTCACACACATTACTAGTTAACAGACATTAACTCTCGCTCAGTTACCAGAGGGACTGTTGCTGAGAAATTGTCCTGGTGTCTCTTGAAAGAACAATCCTTGTTAGTTAAAAGAAGGGGCGTGAAGCATGTGAAATGTGAACATCTTATGGACTCACCTCCACTCCCAGGGCCTGGGAACCTCAGAGCTTCATATTGAGGGACAGCCATGCCTTCGATAAGATTGAGAAATTGGCTCTTGAGAGGAATTCTTCAAATGTAGATGACAGAAGGATATGTAGAAATATTCCATGGTTCATCCTAGACTGCTCCATTTCCCTCATCCTCCAGAACTGATTCTAGTTACTGCAACTTATAGGCATTTGAATCCATCCCTCTTCTCTATTTCCATGGTACTTCCTCAGTTGTGGTCCTCTTGATGTCTCACCTGGACTACTGCAGTGGCTTCCTGGGTGATTTCCCTCTACATATATAGGCCAATAGTCTTGAATCTTTTTTGAATTGAACTATTTTGCAGGAAGGGACACTGACATAATGGAACCTGGAGAAACCATGGTTCCAGAATTGCAAGAGACAATATGTAACTTTCGTTATAGTCATTTTGATCTATTTGGTATCACATTGAACTGATTTTTCCCCTCTGACTCCAATTATAAATTTTCTATTCTTTAGGTTTTCTAATAAAGCATGGATAGGAGGTTCATTAATAACTACCCCAGAATCATTTCTTGGAGAAAAACCTGAAGATACATATTTAAATGAGAAACAGATTATTTAAAGTTCATCTTTTATTTTAATTTAGGAGATAAATACTTGAGATGTACAATATTGCACACATAAAAAGAATATAATTTTATAAATTTAAAAATTTCATCTTATTCATGGTGCTTTGTTTTTGATCTCATCACTTGCTCTCTCACAGAATTTTGTATCAGGAAAAAATAAATAAAAGGAAAGACTGATAAAAAATGAAAGGAAAAAATCAAATACATATATTTCTCTGTGTGTGTGTGTGTGTGTGTGTGTGTGTGTGTGTGTTGTGTGTGTTAGCTTTATATATACAATAATCCTCTCCAAAATTTAATGGGTTAAAATAGTAGCTACTTATTTTGCTCACAATTCTTGTTGTTTTTTTTGTTTGTTTTTTGTTTTTTGTGTGCTTTTTTTCCCCTTGAGCTGTTTGGCTCATCTATTTGCTCATCATATATAGTTGTTGGCAGGTCAACTCAGGCTGGTTGGTCCAGGATGGCTTTACTCTCATGTCAGGAGGTGATGTGGCTGTCATCCAGAACAAAGGATTGACTAGACCATGTGTCACTCAACATCCAACAGACTATCCCAGGCTGGTTCATATGGCAGCAAGCTACTAACAGCAGCAGGAGGCTTTCAAAATCTCTGCTTGTATCGTATTTGCTTCTGACTCATTGGCCAAAGTCCAAAATCAGTGGGAAGGATGTAAATTCACTTAAATAGCATCAAATAATATTCTGCATAGGAATAAACTTAACAAATACTGTGCAAGATATCTAAAATGTAAACTAGAAAACATTGTTTAAGGAAATTGAGAAAACCTAAATAAATGGAGACATATGTTCATGTTTTGGAAAGAGTCAATGCTGTAAAATGTAATTTATCTCCAAAGTAATCTATGGAATTAACAATCCCAATCATAAAACCAGCCAACTTTTATTTTTTTAAGAATTTGGAATATTGCTCTAAAATGTGTATAGAAATTCAAAGGACTTAAAATTTTCAAAGCAATCTTGAAAGAGAAGAACACAGTTGGGAAGCTTAAAGTACCTTACTTCGATTAACACTATGGTGCTCAAATGGTGGTGGTGTTCACTAGGGATTCAGGAGGTGGGGGGTAGA